>VDFB02108036.1:70808-108115 GCA_007258455.2 Sequoia sempervirens
TGTTATTATTTGTTTTGTTAACCATTGTATCGATGATCTTGGCTTGACGATATTTTTATTATGTCAAATAGCTTTTCCCTTAGGACTGATGTATGCAATTTCTTCATTTCTTATTGTGATAAGGGGAAAACGTGGTCCCAGAAACGATCAGCAACACAAAGTATGCAAGAAACCAGCTAAACACCTAACACCTCAAGATTGGCCTAGTTGGATTCAAAAACAAATTAAAGAAAACAAATGGAGTTGATTTACCTTGTCTTGAATCGATCCTTTGGTTGGCCCTTGATTATCGATGTTGTCTATGCTCCTTGGATGGCAAAAGATGCAAGTGTGGGAAGCAAGATGGATAAGAGAATGGATGGGAATGGATGCAAGTGCAAGTATTTGGCTAAGTATGGCTCAAATGAAAAATTTGCAAGAGTTTGGTTAGCACAATGATCTCCCCTAAAATGAAAGAAAAGAGGGGGTATTTATAGAGAATTTTGAATTCTCTAGAGAAATGGACGGTTGAGATTAAACCAACATGGCCAAGATGTAGAGCTATGGTGAGTTGGGAACTCACAAACCCTCACATCTTGACATGTGGCATGTGAAGTGGCTTGAAAAAGATGATGTGTAAATGAGTTGGAAGGAGAGTACATGAAATGGAGGTACTACATAGTACCTTGGGATTTGGACAAGATCTCCTCATAAAGAAGGTCTTTGTCCCTATGTGGGTGAGAGGACATGTGAGGAATTGAAAATTCCTCAAATATCCACATGGGAATGAGAGAAATAATTTATTTATTTTTGAAATGAATTGGGGGATTAAATGTGAATTAAAAATTCACATGGAGAGAGGGGCGCCTTCTCCAAAAGGAGAAATCCTTTAATAAGGTTGACTTAGGACACATTCCATAATTGACATGGAGATTAGGTTGACCTAATTAAGTGATTAAGGTTGTGCAAGTACCTAATTAAACAAATTAATGACATAGTAGAGGCAAGTGGGAGATTATGAAGGATGTGAACCTAATGATGATTAGGGGTGAGCACATCCTAACCATAAATTAATTATGATTAAAAGAGGGTTAGATTTCACATGTGACTTGATGTGAAAAGTCAAAGATCACATGGGGAAAAGAAAAAATAATTTAATATTCTTTGGAAGGATAAAAGAAATTAAAAATTCCATGAGAGGTTGATTAGGCTAGTTAATGAAGGATTAGAGGAGGGATAGGTGGCTAAGAGAGATTAGAGGCCAACTTGCAAAAGTTGGAGGATGTGACACATCCTAATCAAGGATTAGGCATGTGCACATCCCTAATGATGAGATTAGGAGAATAATTAGGATTAAAAAAGGGATGTGACATGTGAGGAATTGAATAAATGTCATATTTATTTAATTCATTTGATGAAAATAAGGATTAAAGAGATAAGGTATTTATTTATTAATTAAATACCTTAGGGATTTGGCAGAATTAAGGATATTAATTAAATAATAGCGATATTACTTAATTAATGCAAATAAGGGGATGCTTAGATGAAAGGGGTAAATTTGGATAAATTAAGTGTCCAAATTTGGGTGTCTACACTTATTTCTGGACAGTTCTTTGTTGAACGAATGTAATTTATTTTTTGTAATATCTCAAGCTTTGATTAATACAAAAAAAGCTTAAGAGTAAATTATTTTTTGTGTTCATCTACAATAAAAAAAGTGTGGAATAGTTGGTTTTTTATTATATGCAGTAATCTATAATAAAATTAGAAAAAAAATATAAATGAAAAATTTTCTATTCTTAAACTATTACAAACTTTAGATAGAACATGTAAATAGAATTCAAATAAAGCAAAAAAAAAAAAGTTTACCATAAAAATCCATTACAAAGTATGATTTGTTCCAAATGATTGGGATGCAAATGCTCTTCACATAAAAGTTACCTATTTTGATAGCATGTATTTAGTATAAAAGTAGATGATCAGAATAAGAGCTTGTGGCTCTTATTTATAGATTTTTTGGAGTGAAGATGAATGGTGAAGATGAGATTAGTATTAGGAAACGGTGTGTTGTCCACCTTGCATAATGTTATAATGTAATGTTAGAACTAACTCAAGATCAGACTAAAACTATTCAAAAGTTCTATAGCTAAGTCTCCATCCTTCATCTTATATGAATATATTTTACTTTTTAGAAATCACTTATTAATGATGCTCTTAGTTTGAAATCTCTCTCCTATTCTTCTTCACAACTTATATGCAGTAGTCTCACTATAAATATTCAATAAAATGAAATTCAATAAACACAAATGAATAGTGTTGCATGCTTTTTATCTACTTTTACCCATTCTTCTTTTGATAGATTGTCTAGTTATTTCTCATTTTTATAACAACCCATTGATCCCTTTCTTTCAGAAGATCTTCCATATTTAGTTCCCAAAGTTGAAAACCTATACCATTGAACTTGTCAATCTCCAACTAAGATGAGATAGCCATGATTTTTATCACCTAGAACCTTAAATTACAAGAAAACATGCTAGACACTCCCACTATAGTAAAAAAACCAGTCACACACTCAAAGTAAGGCAACCCTCTCTCTTATCAAGCCAATTGTGTCTCTAATACCAAATATAGAAACATGATTTAACTAAAATGTGAAAGTATGTTGAAAACTTAAAGCATCGAATTTAATAACTATAATAAATCATATTTATGGAAATATAAATAATTGTAACATGAGAATACAAACCATAACATAAGATATATGTGGAGAACCCCTTACTAAAAAAACTCCACACCCAAAGAGATCCAAAGCTTGTATTAATCTTTCAAATTTGTTACACCAATATAAATTCTCTTTAAGTTCCTATGACAATTTGGTACTAATTCAACCTATAAAATAACTTATCCAACCTCCTAGGAAAAGCTATAATTTATAGAATAATTACAAATTGAAACCATCATAAAATATTGGGGTGATCTCATTTTTATGGAAAACTAGACAAAATAAGTGCCCAATTGATGATAGGAGAAGATCCTCTCTCTAACATTGTCAAAATTGACCCATTGAGGTAAACCATAGCTCTAGTCTTTAACTATAGTTGAATTGTTTTGGTACATTTTCTTCACCCATTCAACTAAATTGAGCAATAATAGCTATTAAGGCTAGCTAAACATGCCCTATGAGTGCCCTATGATTTAAAGAGCATTAGAATGACTCATTCTTTTGTTCGGATATTGCACCTCAAGTATTAGAGATTTTCTCTCTTTTCCAATAGATATAAAGGTTGTATTAGAGCTCAAAATGGAATTGAGGGAAGAGAAGAGCGACTCTCGATCTTAAAATTGGTTTATGGTGCTAGCTTATGTAGCTTGGGTAGTGGTCAATGCCAATATTGATCCCTATTGATTCTATAAGCTAGTTCATTCGTAATTATAGTTTGTTCCTAGGCAAACTAGTAGGGGCTTCTTTATTCAAGTGGGAGGTAGTTTCTTAAACAAATCTAGAAAGAACTAAACTCTTAATGGATCCATAACATGTCAAGAAGAAGGGGGGGATATGGGAGAATCCCTCTATTTCTTTCCGTTTTTGATACATATTTGAGGGGATCACAAACACCCACCCTCTTCTTGAAAAGATGTGAAAATCCCTATCCAAACCATTTGTTGCTTTCCCAATAAAGTTCATCTTCATCCAAATGTCTCAAATTGTCAAGTGAAGTTCCTTCATGGGCAACTTAATTGCTTGTTAGGCCAATCGTTCCATTCCAGAAACCATTTACCAGCCCAAGATAATTATGGCACCCAAATTGGTTGGAATCAAATCCCAACACCTCTCATGTCTAAGATGCCCTCAACTATTAATAGCATATTCCTTAAATGTTGTCATAATCTAGAATATTTGACCACTCAAACTTGGCTATCCAATTTGTCCTTATATTTTCATACATTAGATGCTTCATGACAAGTATCCAACACTGTCATAAGGATGGTTAATATTTCAATGTAACATTCCTCTTACATGCTCTTGCAAATCATAATAATTTGTTATATGTAACCCTCGTGAAGACTAGTCAAGATGATCTTACACATATACCAAGATGTCAACACATGTACAAACAAGTCAAGACAAAAGTGAGATTCCTACATCCTCGTGTGAAGGTAACATCCACTAAAAAAGATAATCTATGTCTTTCCAAAATGGGACGCTAATTTTTCCAAGTGGAGACAAAAGGCAAAAGGATGAAATAACAATACATACAAAATATTAAGATATAAACATTAGAATTGCAAGATCGAATCACCTTATCCCAACAAAATAATCTAGAATGAGGAAGGACCAAATATGTAAGACTAGGATATAAATTGGATACAAATAAACGCCTTTAAATACAAAAACATGACAATTAATCATGCAAATGTGCTTTGGTTGACTCAAATCTAATAATGAAATGTGTAAAAGTTGGCTACATATGATTTTAAATTTTAGAAATCCATGAATCAAATCTACTAATGCAAGGTAATCCCACACGCAATGATTAAGCATGTGCAAGGAATTAATGTTTGATCATGGACGATTCCCTACGCTTCGCCTTGCCCACGCACATAAAAGGAGTGGGTAAAGAGATTGTCTCGCACGTGCGTTTCTCTCTCTGAATTAAACGCCACTGTCAGTGAATGCATTCAACCACTCCGTGACGTCCTACCGTTTTAAAACTCAGTCTTCACCAATTGCGTGCCGTTTTAAAAGTCAGTTATTTACTAATTACGTGTTGTTTAAAAGTCATGCCAATTACGTCATTTGTTTGCTAAAAGTTGAGTTTTTGGATTCAGCCTATGTTTTTATAGGCCTATTTATGTTTATAATCTATTATAAAGATTCTGTGTTTTTTTTATTCACAATAGATTAGTCAATATGGTCGGAAACATTGAATGGAAAATATACATTGAATCTAAAAACTATCTTATTCCAATACTACATAGATTCTATAAAACTCATGACAACTATTGTTAAAAAATGTGATCGGAAATATTGAATGGAAAATATACAATGAATCTAAAAACTATCTTATTCCGATACTACATAGATTCTATAAAACCCATGACAACTATTGTTAAAAAATATGGTTGGAAACATCGAATAAAAAATATACATTGAATCTAAAAACTATCTTATTCCGATACTACATAGATTCTCTAAAACCCATGACAACTATTGTTAAAAAATATGGTTGGAAACATTGAATGAAAAATATACATTGAATCTAAAAACTATCTTATTCCGATACTACATAGATTCTATAAAACTCATGACAACTATTGTTAAAATTTATTTTGTCAAGTAATAATTTAATAAGTTTTAATAAATATTTAAATAGTTAGAATGACAACTTATTCATAATATATTAAAATATTATATATAATTAATAAATTTATTATTAAGTTTTAAAATTATTATATGTTCATAAACATGTTTTTTTATTTTAATAGCGTAGTTAGAAGAATAATAAAGATGTTTCTTTTATTTATAGTAGGTTTTTTTTTTAATTTTTCACGTTCTAACAAAAATCAATCACTTACAAAGACTATAGGTATCATGAGTAGTATTTTATTCAAAATTGTGTTCCACATAAATTTATATGGATCTACTATGTTATCTACTTTTAATTACGTTTTACATTTCATGGGTAACTTGATTTGATGATTTAAAGATAAAACTCTGATTAAACTAGTCAAAATATATTTTCCTCATGTCTTGGATGCCAAACAAGGATGAAAGTTGAAGGGCTATTTTATGAACAAGGACCATTTTGTAGAATTTCATTACTGAAATATTTGTCATATATACCATTAGGAACTTTTAACATGTATGTTGATTGTATTGGATGTTTCAAGGTTGTTGCTATATGTGTATCCTATTAAATTCTATGTGTATTCACATAAAAAATTTCTAATAGTAATACCAAATATACATGCATGCTATGGTAAATAATGAATAATAAAAATTATAAGTAGTAGTTAATAATCATGTAAACAACTTGTAATGTAGGTAAGTAGCAAATCACAAGATAATATTCCAAAAATTCCTATGACTAATGAAAATTTTGTATGTGCAATGTAATGTAATGATCAATTTGTATAGATGAAGGATAAATAAATTGTCTTCCTTTTTTTTCATTCTTGTATATATTTTGTAACCAAGACCTCTAGTGTAGTTTTCCTATAATTGTATTGATTTTTTAATACACTATCCATAGTGATTGATCCCATGGCTCGTATATCCAAGGTTTTGTATAATTTTATATCCTACACCATATAATTTATCAAATGATTTAGTTGATGATCCAATAATAGATGTGTCAATCTTAACATCACTATCACACATCATAGTATTTTTTCTCATTTTCATTATTTTCCAAAGGAGGTGGTGCTCAACCATATATGGATGGATCCATATAAATTAATGATATATTATAATCTTTAAAAATTAAATTTCTATTCACCAATACTACAAGGTGTGAAATCAAATGTACCCTAGTCATCACCAAATAAAGCATTGTCACTATAGGTACGATCTTTGTCCCCATGTTCTTGTTCTTGAGGTTAATCTTATTTATTTTCTTACTCTTAATATTCAATTAGTTTTGGCCCTTCTAGAGTACATTGATTTAGTGTAATGCAAACCTTAGATTGTTTGATCATTCACCAATAACTATATACAAATGAGGATCACCATCTATTTGTCATTACTTATAATTGTAAGTATATTTAACAACTCTATGAAGTGTAGATGTTACAACCTCCATAGCATGGATCTAAGTGACTTGATAATAAATTATAAGTTAACTAGTGAGGCATCAAATAAATAATGGGTTTAGAGTAATTTGACCAGCTATGATGGTTAGCCAAATAGTGCCATAGATTGGTGATTAGACTTATCAAAACCATTAATGGTAAGGTCAAATTCCTCTAGCTTTTCCATATTCACATTTAGGGGTTGTAAAGAATCCTCAGCATAGAAGTTCAAATTAGAACCATTATAGACCAAGCCATGCTTAATGTTTTTATGTCCAAACTTCACCATAATAAGTAGAGGACAATACTCATTGATAATTCAGGTAGATAGAATCTCTACATAATCAAATGAAACATCATGATTAGATTGGGATCTAATAGATGCAATCAAGGAAGTTATTATTGTGTAGGGGTACCAAATTGGACTTGCATCTTCTCTAAATATTTTTGTATGATTTCCCCATATAATGATGATACACACACAAGACCCCAAAGGGATATTAAAGCTTGTGTATTTTGAAATTGATCGATAATATCACATTATTTTGGAGATTTAGTAGTGATTTTGGGTGTGGGAGGATTATTTGGATTGGGAGGAGGTAAAATGGTGAGATTAGATGTAACTTTTTGTCCCCTAGCTAGTTTTTGGTGAGTATGACTCATTGTATGATAATTTTATGAATTAGGCATGGAAAATAATGTAGGTGAAGTTGAAGGACAATCATGGATCCCTTTAACTATCAACCATGGTCAACTATGAGTGTTAAAAAAATTATTCATGTGAACACCTATGGGATATGATGGACACAAATCAAAAGTTATATCAATAGTGGTGCTAGATAAATCTAAACATTTTAGATGTGTGAGATTAAGATAAATATTATTTGAGATCACATGCCAAAGTCATAAATGATGTATAGATTAGGTAAGAAGAACAAGAACAATGGAATGCATTATTCCTCAAAGTGAGTGTAAATTCTTTAATTAATAAATATAATCATCCACATAATTAGAATTGGCAAGCAAGAATGACTTGATATATAATGAGGCATCAATAAAACCATCAAAGACATATTGCAATAATCCCTAACCTAAAGTGATAATTTCATCATGTAATATAGGATAAGGTGAAGTGTCATGTTGTGAATATCTTAAAATTGTGGCACATTCTCATCGTAATTCAAAGGAATTGTCATCAAAGGTGACATATAATCGTCTGTAGTATGAATACCAAGTATTGAAAAGTGATTGATTAAGTGAATATTATGAACAAGTGAAGTGAGAGTATCCTAGAGAAACGGATGAGCAATCACCAACTCTAGTAAAGGGGAAAATTTATCTCCATGGAACATACCCCTTCATCTATATAGTAGGACATGAGAGTATCAAGGATGAACGGATTACATGATAGAAAGTGAACGAAGACATAAAAAGATCAATACGGTGTGCATGCATCCAAGAAAGAGACCTGCGAAAATCCATGATAATATAGCAAAGAATGCTCAGTTCTAGGGTAAATGGGTGGGATCAAGTATTTGCATGACATAATGGAAGTCCAAACCATAAGTGATATGTGATAATGAAACATGAATAAGGGTGGATCCAAACCCTAATCAAATCTAATATTAAATGAATACAATTAAAAAATTAAATTTGAAATGATAATAGAGAAGACACATACAATTTGTAGGAAAAAAGATCCCCGTGTAAGAAAGTTAGGTTCATTAAAAATATTTTTTCATAGTCCATGTTGTATTCGTATGATTGCTTTTGGAATCAACTGTGTATGTTTTTTAATCAAACTAAAAATACAAAAAAAATGACAAGCTTATCTACATAAATCTCCTCGGATATGTTACTTAATCATCATTAACATCAAATATTATAGATTCAAGAATGATGAATATGCTAAAAGTAAATGCACTTAAATAAAATAAATGCATGTACTTAGCTTTAGGTTCAATGTAGAATCTGACTTCAGGTAAATGTCTTGAAATGATTTGTAATTGTTGTGAAAAATTAGGGTTAAGTAGATGAATTAACCAAAATATTTGAAGTTGTGTTCTCCTATCAAGTTCATTTATGTAACTGTGAAATTGATGTTGCAAGTGGGAAGTTAAGTTGAACTAGATTTGTGAATATGATATCTATCTATGGATCCAATCTTTGCCCATTTTCAAAATCATAATTTTTGCTCACCTTAAAGTATTCTATTTGATCCTACATAAAATTCAATTATTGTGCTTCTCAGTTTGCGTGTGGTAGGGATAATTACTACATTGTGTCAAACCATGTAAGAGATGTCAAGTCAACAACTTTTGGACAAGATCAAGAATAAATAGTTGTTTGTGCCCTTGGATGATGATGTAGTATCAAGATCACTACACAATATTTTAGGTCTGTGATGTGTGCTAGGCGGTGTTCAAATGATGTGTTTGGTAGATGTTCTAAATGAACACGATTTTGTCTTTAAATAAAGGACCTTATAATGTAATTCACCTATTTGGCATGTGGTAGGGACAATTACTACTTTGTGTAAAATGATGTAAGGGATGTTCAAAAGTTAGAAGTAGTTGAATGTGCCCATGGATGTTTTTTTTTATTAGAATAAAGCATAAAAAAAAATACATCAGAGGAACAGTTGCAAAGCTGTTACAAAACAACAACAATATAGTCACAAAAAAAGTGAACAAGGTTGTAACATAACAACAATATAGCAAGACACAACAACAACAAAATGTTGCCTAAAATTGCTAACAACAAGCTCAAACAAGAATATAATGAGATCCATAAACACTACATGACAATCACCATCATTCAAAGAGTCAAGATTATTCCTTAAATGACCGTGAGTAGATAAAAAGATAAGTCTGAGATAGCTGTCACACACAGGGTTCTCTAATTGTGTATTCCAATTTACAAGAAGAAGAGCACTGTCTTTTCTCAATCTAATCTCCATAAGCCAAGGACTACTTGTCAAACTCATTCAACATTTACCCAGCCAAAGTCATAATACTCCTCTGTTGTATGAATCCCGTCATTGTGAAACAAATCTAGAACCAAGAAAATAAAGTTGACCTGTAATAGTTTGACAATCTAGCTATGAAACTAGGAACATGCAAATTTCGAAGATCCATTGTCCCCGATAATTGTATGTAGCTGAAGAAGGAGGCTATGCAAGTTCTCATCAGATTTCAAAGAATGTACATTTTGCAAATTAGCTAGATGGATGGACAAATTAACACAAATAATTTGTAATTCAATTTGAGGGGGGTGAATGGTGTTAGAAAACACGAGACAACGAAATCTCCAGATAAATTTGATGATCACTTGCCTACTAGTGTGGGAAAAAATATTTAAGGAAGGAGAGACACCTAGGAGAGCTGATTTCCAAGTCCAAGATTGGGAAAACAGGGTAGGCAGAGAGGTGAACAACAGGAGCCATAGGTTACGAGCATGGGTGCAAAACCAGAAAGCATGTTTTATAGACTCTGTTTTAGCACACAATTGACAAGTGGGCTGAGGGTAAACAAATTTAAGGCGATTGCCAATAGGTAGTTTAACATGGAGAAGTTTCCACGCAAGAAGATGAGACCGAGCATCAGCTTTGGACTTCCAAATTTGATGACTAAACTTGTTCCACTTGGAGCGGAGGAAGGGGCAATGCCATTTCTTATTGAGATGGTGGGTGATGGTGATAGGAGGAAGAAGTGATGTGATAAGAGGTGTTCAATTCATATGTTTGCTAGATGTTCCAAATGAATATGAATTTACCTTTAAAAACAACATCCTAACTTATAATTCATCTGTTTTACACTTCTAATTAACACATTCTTATTAATTAGATAAAAAACAACTAATCCCAAACTAAAATTAAAATTTTAAAACTTAGAGAAGTAATCTAAATTATTTTTGTAACTATAAATTTAATCTGAAATAGAAAATAAGTAGGTAAATTAAAAACTAAATCCAGACGAGTGTGAACGGAAATAAAATCTGAAGTCACAAAAATCATTATTTTTACACCATAGTTATTACATTATAAACAAACCAAAGAAAGTCCGTCCAAAACCGAAGGAAAAGTTTTAAGGTATGCAAAATTCCCCATTACAAGTGAGTTTTCAGGGTTATAGCGAGGAGATGTTTAGGAAATTTATCGGCATGCTGTAAACAACACAGGTGCAAAAGAAAAATAACAATTTAAATCACAGAGAAATATTTTCCAATAATTTGGAAGGAAGTCACTTGAAAGCCCTGGAAAAACCAGCATATTTCAGCCTAAAATCTGTATTTAAATTCCACTGTCGCACAGATCATACAAAAAATTTAGGGTTTCACAGAGATCGTATAAAAGAATTAGGGTTTGGAGACGGTTCCCGTGCCCTTCCCTTTAAAAAATCCCGCCTCAACTAAGTGCAGGCACAAGCACACACCATATCAAATGCCTCCGTGGCTGCCGTTGAGGCATACATACACACGCTTCCCTCTGCACACGCTGCCTCGCTCCTGGCGCTCGAATTGTGACTGTAATTACTGTGATTAGGATTGGGAGGATGATAATAGAGCCGAGCCGTTTGAGGACAATGAGAATGGAAGCGCGCAGCGATCCTCACGCCCAGATCTAACATCTCCACGTATTTACTCATCGTCTTGTGCGAAAGATTTGCACAGAGCAGAGCCGCCTTCAAAGAATACTAGCAGAAGTGCAGCCACAGCCTTAATGCACAGAAATAGGAAATTGGAATGATGGAAGAAATGCGACGAATTTCTACAATAGCGGAATATTGTTATATAGTGTTAGCCAGGGGAAGAATTCTCCGAAGGAGGTGAAGACTGGGTAAACCGCGTTCCTTCTCCGTTGGTGCGTTACAGGCCCCCGCGCACTAAAGTAGGCGAACTTTAATTTCCACTTTCGACTCGGACGAGCTTCTTAAGGGTGGGTCTCTTTCTTATTGAAACTTCGGGCGAAATATTTTCAGTCTTGTTGCCTTTGATGTGTTACTGATCACAGCAAACGTAGAAGATCATTTTGACATGAAATTTGAAAGTTTGCCCAAATTTCAATCTTGAAATTTAGTCAAGACCTTGACTCCTCAGCGAACGAGATAATCAAACACTATTATGCGCGTGGGCCCCTGTTTCTCCACTCTTCCCTTTCTTGTCATAATAAGAGCTTAAATAGTTGTCATGATTATAACATTTGCGGTCGTTGAAGCAGTAATGTCTAATTAACACAAATAAGGTTGTACACAGATTCTATAGACCATTCTATGTGAGTGAGGTGTAACAATAAGTAACAACTATTTTTTAACCTACAACTACTTTTCTCAAAAGTAACATGCAACTTGGAAAATCATTCATAAGCAATAAGTCCTAGAGGGATTTCACCCTTCCATTACTAAAAATCAATTTTACCTCTCCTCATCGCACAATCCTCTATGTGCTAATATCCTTGAGGAAAAATCACCACCATCATAAGTTGTATATTTTGAAAACCATTCCTTGTGAGATTCAAGTGGTAGGATGCACCTTCATCTATCAACCAAGAGTCAACATAAGTCATGTTAGCAAAAATAATAGAAGAATCAATAGCTTCATCCTAATAGGATTTATTAGTAAAGGAATCATCATTATTCGTTTTCTTCATCTTATATTCTTTTTTAAGATGTACCTATTTGCCACAATTCCAACACCTCAATCTACTCTTACTGAGTATTTCATACCTTCCTTTGGACTTTTATTTATATTTAAAATTATCATTCTTCTTCTTGTCCTTACCTCTATCTTTATATCTTCCCCACACATGCAATGCATCCTTAGACTCTCCTAAAGTATTTCTCCTCATTTCCCCTCTGAGCAAGGTGGAAACAAGGGTATCCAATGTTGGATCTATCAAAGAACCACTAAGTGTGATAATTATATTGTCTTAAGATTTAAAAAATGAACATAATAATAAAATGCACATCTCTTCTACTTTCACAACAACTAATTATAACTATCTCATTAAAACTATTCAAAAGGTCTACAACTAAGTCTCCATCCTTCATCTTATACAAATACATTTTACTTTATAGAAATAAATTATTAACGAGGCTCTTAATTTGATATCTCTCCTATTCTTCTCCACAACTTATATGTAGTAGTCTCACTAGAAAGATTCAATAAAATAAAATTAGATAAACACAAATGAATAATGCCACGTGTTTTTTAACTACTTTTAAACCCATTCTTCTTTTGATAGGCTATCTAGTTTTTTCTCATTTTATATAACATTGCCATTGATCCCTTTCTTCCAAAAGATCTTTCATATTTAGTTCCAAAGTTCAAAACCTATTCCATAAAATATTTTGATCTCCAACTAAGATGAACTAGCCACAATTTACTACAAGAAAACACAACACTCTCCACTACACTAAAAAAATCAATCACACACTCAAAGTAAGACATCCCTCTCTCTTATCAAGCCAATTGTAGAGCTCTTATACCAAATATAGAAACATGATAACTAAACTGTGAAAATATGTTGATAACTTAAAGCATCCACTTTAATAAATATAATAAATCATATGTATGAAAATATGAATAATTATAAAGAGAATACAAACCATAACATAAGAATATGTGGAGAAACCATTGCTAAAAAACTCCACACCCAAAGAGATCCAAAGCTTGTATTAATCTTTCAAATGAGTTTCACCAATACAACTTCTCTTTGAATTCTTGTGGCAATTTGTTACTACTTCATCTTGTAAAATAACTTATCCAACCTCCTAGGAAAAGCTCTAATTTATTAAATAATTACAAATCAAAACCATCATAAAATCTTGGGGATTTCTCTTTCTTATGGAAAACTAGACAAAGGAAGAGCCCAATTTATCATAGGCAAAGATCCTCTCTCTAACACTATCAAGATTGATCCATGGGGAAAACCATAACCCTATTCTTTAGCTATAGTCAATTTGTTTTGGTAGATTCTCTTCACTCATTCAACTAAATTGAGAAATAATAGCTATTGTGGCTTGCCAAATAGGCCCTACGAGTGCCCTACTATGTAAAGAGAACTAGAACGACTCATTCTTTTGTTAAGATATTGCAGCTCAAGTATTAGGTTTTGCTCTCTTTACCAATAAATATAAAGGTTGTTCTAGAGCATGGAATGGAATTGGGGGAAGAGAAGAGGGTCCATCTATATCTTAAAATGGGTTTATGGTGCTAGCGTATGTAGCTTGGATAGTGGTCAATGTTAGCATTAGCCCCTATTGATTCTATAGGCTAGTTCATTCATAACTATAGTCCATTCCTAGGAAAATTGATAGGAGCTTCATCATTCAAGTAGGAGGTAGTTTCTTAAACAAATCTAGAAATAATTGAACTCGTAATGGATCCATGTAGTGTGTTGAGAAGAAGGGGGACATATGGGATAATACCTCTATATATTTCTCCTTTTGATACATAATTGAGGGGACCACAAACACCCACCCTCTTCTTGAAAAGATGTGAAAAGTCCTATCCAAACTATGTGTTGCTTTCTCAATAAAGCTCATCCCCATCCACATGTCTTGGATTGTCAGAGTGAAGTTCCTCCATGGCCTACTTATCGCTTGTTAGGCCAATCTTTCTATTCTAGAAACCATTTACCCACCCAAGATAACTATGGCACCCAAATTGGATGGATTCAAACCCCAATGCCTCTCTTAGCTAAGATGCCCCTAACTATTAATAGCATATTCCTTACATGTTGTCATAGTATAGAATATTTGACCACCCAAACTTGGGTGTCCAATTTATGCTTAATTTTCATACATTAGACAATTCATGACAAGTATCCAACACTATCATAAGGCTGGTCAAGGTTTCAATGTAACATCCCTCTTACATGCTCTTGCACATCATAAGAATTTTTCATGTAACCCTTATGAACACTAGTCAAGATGCTCTTACACATCTCCCAAGATGTCAACACATGTACAAACAAGTCAAGACCAAAGTGAGATGTCTACATACTCATGTGAATATAACATCCATTGAAATATACAATCTATGCCTTTCCAAAATGGGATGTCAACTTTCTTAAGTAGAGACAAAAGGCAGATACAAAAGATTAAGATATAAACATTAGGATTGCAAGGTTGAGACACCTTATCCCAACAAAATGATCTACAATGAGGAAAGATCAAATACGTGAGGCTAGGATAAGAATTGGATACAAATGAGTGCCTTTAAATGTAAGCACATAACAATTAATCATGCAAATGTGTTTTGGTTGGCTCAAAACTACTAATTTGAAATGTGTAGGAGTTGGCTACATATGATTTTAAATTTTTAAAATCCATGGGCCAAATGTACTAATGTAAGATAATCCCACACCCATATAAATGACTCAAGTCGAGGAAATAATTAAGCGTGTGCAAGGTGTGATAGGTCGAAATAGGTGTTAGAAAACAAGCAACAAGTTAAAGAGCACAAATAAACCACTAAAACAACCTACACTTCGAGATTAGCCTAAGTTAGAAACAAAACAAGACAAAGCCATGAAATGGAACTTTATACCTTGCGTTGAGTCGATCCTTTGGTTGGCCCTTCGATCTTGGATGTGTATGCTCCTTGGATGGCAAGAGATGTGTGATGTGAGATGCAAATGATGCTTGAAAACATAAAAATAGCTAAGTGTGGATTGAGAAACAAAACTGCAAGAGTTTGGCTACACAAAATGATCTCCCCAAAATGAGAGAAAAGAGGGGGTATTTATAGGATTTTTGGGAAATCCTAGGGGAAATGGACGGTTGAGATTGATCCACCAAATATCAAGATGTAGGGCTAAGGTGAGTTGAGAACTCACAACCCCTCACATCTTGACATGTGGCATGTGAGAAAGCCCTAAAAGGTGAAGTGGACATGAGGTGGAAGGAAAAGGACATGACATGGAGAGGGGTACAAAGTACCTTGGGATTGGATAAGATCTCCTCATAAAGGAGGTACTTGTCCCATGTGGGTGAGAGGACAAGTGGGGAATTAAAAATTCCTCAAATATTCCCATGGGGAAGAGGGAAAGAATTTTAAATTCTAAAGGGTGCATTGGAGAATTAAAAGGTGAATTAAAAATTCACATGGGGAAGAGAGGAGCCTAGGATGAATAAAAAGGAATTAAAAATTCCTTGGGGGATGGGGAGAGTTGACTAAAGGGGGTGATTAGGATTGTGCAAGTACTTGATTAGATTAATTAATGAAGATTAGAAGAGAGTTAGATCTCACATGTGACTTGATGTGACAAGTCAAAGATCACATGGGGAAGAAAGAATTTAATATTCCTTGGAAGGATAAAAAGGAATTAAAAATTCCTTGGAGAGGTTGATTAGGCTAGTTAGTGAAGGATTAGAGGATGGGTTAGGTGGCTAAGAGATATTAGAGGCCAACTTGCAAAAGTTGGAGGATGTGACACATCCTAATCAAGGATTAGGCATGTGCACATCCTAATGATGAGATTAGAAGAAGGATTAAGATAAGATAAAAATAATGGAGGATGTGACATGAAGGGAATTAAATAAATGGAATATTTATTTAATTCAATTGATGGAAGGAGGATTAAAGAGATAAGGTATTATTGATTAAATACCTTAGGGATTTGGCAGAATTAAAGATATTAATTAAATAATAGGAGTATTACTTAATTAATGAAAATAAGATGAAAGAGGATGAATTTGGATAAATTAAGTGTCCAAATTTAGACATCTACATTTTTCCCCTCTTTGAGATGGTGTTACAAAGTAGCATCATTTCAAAGAATATTAAAACATAGAACCTAGAAAAGATGGTTAGATTGGAAAAGATGCTGATCATTCAAAGAAGTGACTAGGAAGGAAGATGATGGGGTAAAGATGAAAGTTAGGGATGAAGGATGCCCCCTCGAGAGGACATGCGGGTTCAAGAGAACACGGGTGGGCTCTCGAAATGGATGAGATGATGCAAGGGGAGTTGAAGAAGATGATGCAATGTGATGGAAGATTGGGAGGGGAGTGTGATGAAGGATGAATGGATGGGGGGGATTTGAGGATGAGAGATGAAATGCAATCTAAATGCAATTTGCCATCGTCGGAGCACTGATTTTTGCTATAGCATAAGACACAAGACGCCAGGGTATGAAGAACCAAGGCGGATTAGTGTCTAATGCAAAAAACAAACATAACAAACAAAGAAGGCTATTCCAACACCCCAAAGTCATGACCTTGGTCGGGCCAGGTATTGGGATAACCACAAGCACACAAGGATGCCCCAGTAGTAACACAAGACCTCAGGGATCTTGAGTGGGTACTACGTGGGACAACCGAGACGAGAAAAGATCAAGATACACCCCTATGTTGACTAGTCAAAGCACACCATGATATGATGGATCAAGGCGACCATGACAAGTGATGATAGGGAGCTCAAATGATAAACAAAAGCCAAAAGCATCAAAAGATCACAATCAATTACAAATGTCCTTTGCCATATGATCAATCAAGGGGATGGATGGGATTGATGAGATCTGTTAGGAAGGATGCATCCTGTTGAGACCGATGATGGATACTAAAGGAAAAGATTGATATGACGCAGGATATTCAAAACCGATTGGATAGGATGATACAAGTGGATCTTGTTTGTTAAGAACCAGCGAGATAAGGGCATAGCTTGACGACGCGACACGAGAGACATGACACAAGATAGGAGACCTTGATGGATGATGAAGACGGGACAGACAAATAGGAATAAGATAAGAAGATTGATGATAGATGATAAAGGATCAGATGGACAAAGTAGAAAGACTGATGATGGAACCCCAGGGGTAGATCAAATGATCGACCTTGCCTACGTGAAAGCGCAGGGGCAACGTAGTTCGACAAAAGGCTAATAATAGACCATGATGGAGATTTTGATGGATGACCAAGATGGAGAGTAGGAGAAAAGTGGACAGTATCGATCAATGATGGATGGAACATGATAGATGATAGAGGATTGGATGGATAGAACAGAAAGACCGATAATCCGCCCTGGCCGAGGCAGTCCGCCGCTGGTGGACCGGGTCCTTGCCCGGGGAGAAGCCGGTTCCCGATCCTCCGGGGCGGGTCAGCCGGCCAGGAGAAGCGAACGATCCGTCCTTGGGGCCCAGCGGAGCCACAGCCGTCCCGGGGCGGACCCGATCCCATGCAATGGTGAATCTGCTTAGCCGGTACTCTAAATCCCGCCCAGGTGGAAGTGACGGGCCCAGCACCAGCCGAGGCGGGCAGTCCTGAAGCCAGGAGTAAAGGCTAGCAGGGGGGAAGGAGGGAGGGATATAGAGGGATAGGGGGAGATGGGGGGATGGGGGGTTGCCCAGGAAAGATGGGGGAGATGGGATGAGGGGATGGGAGATGGGAGGATGGGAGGAGATGGGATGGGAGGGGAGGATGGGGGGATGGGAGAGATGGGAGGAGATGGGGAGATGGGAGGCGAGGATGGGAGATGGGGGGATGGGATGGGAGGGGAGGATGGGGGATAGGATGGGGGGATGGGAGAGATGGGAGGAGATGGGGGGATGGGAGGCGAGGATGGGAGATGGGGGGATGGGATGGGAGGGGAGGATGGGGGATAGGATGGGGGGGATGGGATGGACGGGGGGATGGGGGATAGGATGGGGGGGATGGGATGGACGGGGGGATGCGATGGTGGATGGGTATGAAGACATGGATGGGGGGGAGAAGAGATGGGAAGAGAGGGGATTGGCGAGGTAGATGGATGGATGTCATGATGGGAAGATGGAAGGGATTAGTCTGATGGAATGAACGATGTCTTCAAGGACTGTATCAGAAAGGAAGATAGATGCCCCCACTCTAGATATGTCATGTACGAGGAGGCATGAAGGATGCAAGACAAGTGGATGGGAAATGATGGGGAGATGGGAGGGATTGGAAGATAAGGATGGGGAGATGGAAGGGATGCATGACAGGTGGATAAGGAAGATAGATGAATGCGAATGAGGATTAGGATAGTGTACGGATGAGGGAGATTATGCTAAGAGGTGCCCAAAGCATGCTTATATGTTTGCCCCATTGTTATCAAGATCACAAGGAGGATGGAAGGATTGGGATAAGTGAGATATGCCAAGAAGGATGTGTAAGCTCAATAGGATGGAGGGGATGAATGAAAATGATGTATAGCGATGAGATGGGTGCATAGCCGAAAGCATAGCAGGAAGCATAGTGGATGGATGGAATGCATATGAGGAAGTTGCCCCCAAGTGCAGATGGGGACTTACGCATGACGCCTGTTTGCCAGGTTTTCATCATGGTACTTATCCAAGGTGCTTGTTTGCCAAGTTTTCACCATTGGATGAATTATTTCTCTTTACTTCTTTATTTTTTGATTGATTTTTTTGATTGTTTGACTTTTTGGATAGTATGCGGAAGGAGATGGATAAGGATAGGGAGGCGAATAAGTGGATTTAGAAGAAATGCGATAAGGATATAGATGGAGGACTCAAGCATCAAGTTCTCTATTAGGTATGAAGAGCTCATGTTCGAACCGACTATTGGATGTTGGTACAACCTTAGGATAAATGGATTATGTTAGAGGATGAATGAGAGGGATTTGATGGGGAAGGTACGGGGGATAATGGGTGGGATGTTGGAAATGGTATGGATAGAATGAGGGGGTGGATGCGTGATGGAGAGATGAGTTCAGGACCAACATTGGCACATGTGGTGATGGATGTGAAAAGATAAGAGGATTGATGGATGGAGAATGTGGGGATAATGGAGGAGAGGGAATAGTGAATTTTGGGACATAGGGACCCAAAACAGACTTAGGAGATGAAAGGTGGGTATGGTTAGCTTTTGGATTAGCAACTTTGGATGTTCTTACAGATTTTTCATTTGATGGCATTGCATCTTTTTTCTTTGGGATCCACATGGTTTTGATCTTTGCTTTGCTGGCTCTTTGCGAGCTATAGATTTGATTCTGATTTGGGATTTTGTTTTTCTTTTCTTTACCATGTCTTTTAGAGGGGACATGGGGAGCTTTAGATTCCTGTGAATGTTTGGATTTATGCAGTTTTATGTTAGCATCCAAAGTGCCTTTATTAGCAATGGGATGGGTGTGAGAATATGGATGATGTGGAGCAATGGAGGTAGGATTATGGGGATTACGTGTAAATGGGGTATGTTTAGGTATGTGCCTTTGTTGATCCTGATTATGGGACATGCGAGAGGGATGTTTATGATGGATGACATGGATAGGTGTTGGATGAATGAGTGAATGAGATGGAGGAGGTGATCTTGGGATATACGGACCCAAGATGGATAGAGTAGATGAAGGATGGGAGCTGGTGGATGGAGTGATGTAAGGACCCAAAATGGATGCAGTAGATGAAGGATGGAAGATTGTGGATGGAGGGATGTAAGGACCCAAAATGGATGGAGCGGATGAAGGAGGAATATAGACGGTTGTTTTGAGGTGATACGATAGAGGAGGAGGGATGGCAGCATATGATTTGGTGGAGCGATGGGAAGAGCCGACATTTCTTTTGGAAAAGGCTCGTTGAGGACGTCTAGAGGTTGTACCAATGTGTTTAGATTGTGAGTCTTGAGGAATAGATCCAAGACCTTGCATGCAGATTTGTTCTTTGACTTGGATGGGCTCTAAAATACCTTGCTCGTAAAGGCCTAGACCTTTTCCTTGGTAGTTCATGTTCTTGAGCATTCGATCCATGATAGGATTTTTGTTATTCTTAAAACATGATGCGAGTCCATTATTAGGTGGGGGATGATGGGTGGTATATACACTGTGTTTTTCTTCTGCAAGGAGGCCACCATGGAAGAATGTGAGAGTACCAAGGGGATATGCAAGTGGTGTGGGGATAGCATTTTTAGGAAATGATGGGGGATCCTGAGAAGGAGATGATGGGATAGCAACATTTGGATGGGTTGTATCTGGAGAGGGAGTAGGGGATATGATAGGATTGGATTTTGTGGTAGCAGGCTCATGCAATGGAGACAGAGATGGAGCAGTAGAATCTTGAATGTCAAGAGGATGATGGGATGGAATGGATGGAATGTGATCTTGTGTTAGACTAGATAGGATGGTAGGATCTTGATCTGGAGGAGGGGATATGATAGCATGCTTTGGATTAGGCTCTCGGCATGACTCGTCGTGTGCGGGAGGTATGATAATGGAGTCATGGGGGGACTCTTCAAGTGGGGGAGATGGAAGGATGGAGGATTCGATGCAGTCATCAGAATGGATTTTGGTGCTACTAGGAGTGGGAGGAGTGGATTGGATTTGGGTGTCTTCGATGGATTCGATGACTCTTGGAGTAGGGAGTGGGTGTTCAACGGATTTGGTAGATGTGATGGTAGGAGATGGGGACTCAGTGGATTCAGAGGATGTGATGGTAGGAGATGGGGACTCAATGGATTCAGCGGATATGATGGTAGGAGATGGGGAATCAGTAGATTCAGAGGATGTGATGGTAGCATCAATGATAGGTGTTGGATGGAGAGAAGGATACTGTCACTAGCGACCATGGATGATGGGTTTTGGATGGCATGGTTCCAGCTGCCATGATGTGTGTAAGAGTGGGGATGTTTCTCCCTTTGTTACTATAAGTCCTTGGAGAAACTTGAATCACAGCTAGGTTGAGATGGCTGAGGTAGAGAAGTGAGATGAAGAGTTTATGGATTAGTGGGGATTAGGACTAAAGGGATTGGTGGGCTAGGATTAGATAGAGAATGGGATTAGTCACCGGGGCCCAGGGAATAGATGGGGATTAGGTGAAAGAGGTTAAGATAGGGAATATTATTAGCATGAGTGAATTAGAGATAGGATGAAAAGCATGGATGGTGGGTCGTTGGTGAAGATACTTGGTGACATGTTGTCAAGTATTAGGATGGTGGATTAGGATGGGAAGATCTGAGGTGTTGGATAAGGATGATGTGGATGTTGGATTAGAATTAAAAAGTTGAAGTTAGAGGTGGTGGTTGGGGATAGGGAAGCTACTTGAGGATGTGAGTAGAATAGAATGGGGTTGGTGTGGATGTTGGATTAGAATAGGAAGGTGCGAATGTAGGATTAGGGTGAGTAGATTGGTATGGGAGATTGGGGTAGTGGGTATATGCGGATGAAGGATTGAGATAGGAGGATATGGACGAGGGATTAGGATGAGGGTATTGTGATGGCAGACTAGGATAAGAGGATGCGGGTGTTGGATAAGAGGATGATGTAGATGAAGGATATGATGGGTATGATGGACATCCCTTGTCAAAGGTAGCATAAGGAGTGTGATTAGGCATAGATGAAGTCATGATGGGATAACTCGATGGGGTGATTGGATTTTGGAATGTGGGTGGAGAAAGCTTACTAGCAATGATATTGTCAAGGGGATCTATGTCGTATACCTCTTGATCAACAAGACTTTCGTTATCATCGTCGACGTAATTAGGGTTTCCCTTGACCACTATTGATGGAGGATAAGAATTCATGATGATGAAAGGATAAAGAAGATGGATGAAATATTTTGGATGGAAATGGGCAAAAGTCCAAATCAGGATTTAGGACAAGCTCAGATTGGGATTGGATTAAAGCTCAGATTAGGATGATTGGATGATTGGATGGGATTGATTTTGATGATCGGATTGGATTATCAAAGGATGATTACGACACCGAATCTACTTCGAGATGGAAGTAGATTGATTGGGTCGAATAGGAATGCGATTAGATTGGATTGGATAAGATTGATCGATGATTGACTGATAAGATCGACTGATGGATGATGAAAGAGACTACAAATCCCATTCAGAGATTATCTTAGATGACTTAGGATACTGATTGATCGGATTAAAGGATAAATGGATGATCGTAGCACCGAATCCACCTTGAGATTGAAAATGGATTGATTGGGCCGATGATGATGATTAACTTAGGGTGGATGACAATCCTAAGAGGATGTTGATAATGACGATCAGATCAGACACTTCGGTCAATTTGGATAATAACCCGAGACAAAGTTTAGGGGATTTGGATGGGGAAAACGATGATTTGATTGGAGAAATGGATGATGGAAATGAATACTCCAAATGAGTAAATGATTGATCGGGATGGATGAACGATTACTCGGAACGAGTAAACGAATGATCAGAACGATAGAACAAGAGTTCAGAATGATGAAAGGAGCTGTGAAATGGATGAATATTTGCTTGAAACGAGTAAACGGATGATCAGAATGATGGAACCAGAGTTCGGAATGATGAAAGGATATGTGAAACGGATGAATGTTTACTCAGAACGAGTAAATGGATGATCAGAATGATAGGACGAGAACTTGGAATGATGAAAGGATGTGTGAAATGTATGATTGTTTACTTGGAATGAGTAAACGGATGATCGGAATGACAGAACCAGAATTCAAAATGATAAAAGGATGTGCTAAATGGGTGAACGTTTACTCAGAACGAGTAAATGGATGATCAGAATGATAGGACGAGAACTTGGAATGATGAAAGGATGTGTGAAATGTATGATTGTTTACTTGGAATGAGTAAACGGATGATCGGAATGACAGAACGAGAGTTCAGAATGATGAACGGATGTGTGAAATGGATGAATATTCACTCGGAATGAGTAAACGGACAATCGGAATGACAGAACCAGAATTCAAAATGATAAAAGGATGTGCTAAATGGGTGAACGTTTACTCGGAACGAGTAAACGGATTATCAGAATGATAAGACAAGTGTTTGGAATGATGAAAGGATGTGTGAAATGGATGAATGTTTACTCGGAACGAGTAAACTGAGAGAATGGTAGGGTATACCGCCTTTGAGGAGGCAGATGATGAAGAAAAAGGTGCCCCGGCCAACTTCTCAAAAGTATGAAGTGGTATATATCATTGGAAAGAGCACGAAAAACTGAGAAGAACTGCCTTTGAACGGAGTCAATCGGATAAACGGTGTGGAAATGGCGGCCCCGGGAAGAAAGAGCACTGGGACAGACCCGCCACCGGATTAGGACAGGCCCGCCACTATACTAGGACAAGCCCGCCACTGGATTAGGACAGGCCCGCCACTGCACTGGGACAGGCCCGCCACTGCACAGGGACCGGTTTGGCACTGCAGAAGGACCAGTTTGGCACTGCACTAGGACCAGTTTGGCACTGCAGAAGGACCAGTTTAGCCTTTGCACTGAGACCCGATTTGTACACTAGGACGGTTTAGCCTTTGCACTAGAACCGATTTAGCGCTACTTGAAGGACGATTTAGCCTTTACTTAGGGCCGGTTTAGCCTTTGTACTAGAGACCCGGTTTGGCACATGAAAAGGACCGATTTAGCAACTACTTGGTGAGACCCGGTTAACCTTCGCGAAGGACGGTTTGGCACTCCCGGAGACCCGGTCCCGCCAGCAGATCACAACCAGTCCGCCAGCGAATTAGAGACCCGGTCATAGCAGATTAGAGACCCGGTCCGTCACTTGAATTAAAGACGAGTCCGCCACCGGAGATAAAGTTGCTCAAAAGTATAAAGTGTTATATGGCGTTGGAAAGAGCACGGAAAAACGAGAAGAACTGTCTTTGAACGGAGTCAATCGGATAAACGGTGTAGAAATGGCGGCCCCGAGAAGAAAGAGCACTGGGACAGGCCCGCCACCGAATTAGGACAGGCCCGCCACTGCACTGGGACAGGCCCGCCACTGAATTGGGACAGGCCCGCCACTTCACTGGGACAGGCCCGCCACAGCACGAAAACAGGTTTACCAAAGGACAAGGTCAAGTCTGCCAAAGGATAAGTTTAAGCTTGATGTTTTGATGGATGGCAAAGGCAAAGGACCAAAAATATAGCAAACACTGTTAAACAGATTTGGCTAGACTGAAAATGACTGGTTTTGCACGAGAAAGACAGTTCAAACAGCACGACCGTAAGATTAGTAGAAAGGGGTATGGTCAACAAAGTCCTCTACTCTAGGATGAACATGGTTTCTAAGGAGTCCTCGATATACGCACGGTACGTGAGGCCCAAACCGTGAACACCAACCCGTTACAAGCGTGAGTCGGGAACCTTAGCGAGATACTAAAGGCTCGGACCAACTCTTCACGTCATCCCGACGCTTCGCCAATTACAGCGTGGTTGATTGAGAATCACGACTTCGCTCTCCCCTTTATATACCCGGCCCAGAATGCAGTGGTTGGAATCGTCCCGCTTGGGGTGATGAAATCTGGCGGGTCCCCATAGAAAGTGAAAAAATTTGTTCAAAGGACTTGGAAAGCTCACGATTTCGTCACCCGGGATAAGCCAAATGGCAAAGTTGGATCGTCAAATAGCCTTCCCGAACCGCGTCGAATAAAGTTTAATTGACCCCTTTTATTAAGCTATGTGCCTATTTTATCAAAAGACAATGCAATGAAACTTGAAATTTTACCTTCACGGAGGAGCCGAGGTCCCGCCACTCATTGAGACAAGCCATGCTTGGGTGGGGCAGACTGCCCGAATTAGGGCGGAGTCATGCTTGCCTTGGGACGGGGCCCATGCCCGAATTAGGATAAGTCCGCCAGGCGGGGGCAGGGCATGCCCCTGTAGGGCAGGCCCCGCCCCAGATTAGAGGCGGGTCCCATGCCTGCTAGGGCGAGCCCATGCTTGAATTAGGGCCGGGTCATGCTGAATAGGGCAGGTCATGCTTGAGCCCAGGACATGCCCTTGCTTGCCTTTAGAGCGGGCAGCCACTCTGTCGGGGCGAGCGCCACCCACGGGCGAGGTCAGCCACTCGAGGACCCGGTCCATGCAAGGAAGAGGACAGGTCCGCCACTCTACAACCTGGACCTGCAAAAATACAAAAAATAGCAAATGTGAAAGAAAAAGACCCGTTTGTGGGTCCCACCGGGCGTGCCAGAAATGTGATAGGTCGAAATAGGTGTTAGAAAACAAGCAACAAGTTAAAGAGCACAAATAAACCACTAAAACAACCTACACTTCGAGATTAGCCTAAGTTAGAAACAAAACAAGACAAAGCCATGAAATGGAACTTTATACCTTGCGTTGAGTCGATCCTTTGGTTGGCCCTTCGATCTTGGATGTGTATGCTCCTTGGATGGCAAGAGATGTGTGATGTGAGATGCAAATGATGCTTGAAAACATAAAAATAGCTAAGTGTGGATTGAGAAACAAAACTGCAAGAGTTTGGCTACACAAAATGATCTCCCCAAAATGAGAGAAAAGAGGGGGTATTTATAGGATTTTTGGGAAATCCTAGGGGAAATGGACGGTTGAGATTGATCCACCAAATATCAAGATGTAGGGCTAAGGTGAGTTGAGAACTCACAACCCCTCACATCTTGACATGTGGCATGTGAGAAAGCCCTAAAAGGTGAAGTGGACATGAGGTGGAAGGAAAAGGACATGACATGGAGAGGGGTACAAAGTACCTTGGGATTGGATAAGATCTCCTCATAAAGGAGGTACTTGTCCCATGTGGGTGAGAGGACAAGTGGGGAATTAAAAATTCCTCAAATATTCCCATGGGGAAGAGGGAAAGAATTTTAAATTCTAAAGGGTGCATTGGAGAATTAAAAGGTGAATTAAAAATTCACATGGGGAAGAGAGGAGCCTAGGATGAATAAAAATGAATTAAAAATTCCTTGGGGGATGGGGAGAGTTGACTAAAGGGGGTGATTAGGATTGTGCAAGTACTTGATTAGATTAATTAATGAAGATTAGAAGAGAGTTAGATCTCACATGTGACTTGATGTGACAAGTCAAAGATCACATGGGGAAGAGAAAAGGAATTTAATATTCCTTGGAAGGATAAAAGGAATTAAAAATTCCTTGAGAGGATGATTAGGCTAGTTAGTGAAGGGTTAGAGGATGGTTAGGTGGCTAAGAGAGATTAGAGGCCAACTTGCAAAAGTTGGAGGATGTGACACCTCCTAATCAAAGATTAGGCATGTGCACATCCTAATGATGAGATTAGAAGAAGGATTAAGATAAGATAAAAATAATGGAGGATGTGACATGAGGAGGAATTAAATAAATGTGATATTTATTTAATTCAATTGATGGAAGGAGGATTAAAGAGATAAGGTATTATTGATTAAATACCTTAGGGATTGGGCAGAATTAAAGATATTAATTAAATAATAGGAGTATTACTTAATTAACGAAAATAAGATGAAAGAGGATGAATTTGGATAAATTAAGTGTCCAAATTTAGACATCTACACAAGGAATTAATGTCCGATCATGAAGGACACAATGAATGTGGCCTATATAGGAAAACATATAAAAGTGAATAAGATGCAAAATTTAAGTATAGAGATGTGTTTGTATAAGGATAGGTGAATGTTTGGAGAATGAGCCCAACTTCACATGAGATAAAACCATTTATCTATATTGAACAATTCTTATAAAATAAACACAAAACTAAATAAAAATGACAAAAATAATTTCATTCCTACAAACTTTAAAAACATATTTTTCCCTTCAAATCAAACATATTATGTAGAAAATCCTCTGGGTGATGGCTTTCTCTTTGCTGTCACTGAAAAACTTTTTTATCCTACGGTTACTGTTACTTTTTGTTTTTTGATGATGCGCTGTGGGTGATGGCTTTCTCTCTATTGTCACTGTGCTGTTAATGTGCTTTCGCTAGATGGCCTTTATTGCCTTGTACTTATAGGACAACACCCTTATTTTGCTGCTTTTTATTTCAAAAACATATTATGATGTAGAAAATCCTCCCTCATTTATTAAAGATTGTCCCTAATTTATTCCATCACACTGCAAAAAGTGAAGATAAAAATGTTCTTCGACCAATATCGTTCGAGAGAACAAATTAAATCACAAGAAATATTGCCTAATACCATGAAAAACCAGTATATTTTGGGGACATTAGTACATCGCAAAGGAGGTGAAGACTCGGTAAGTGCGTAAAGAGATTGTCTCGCACGTGTGTTTCTCTCTCTGAATT
The DNA here is from genome assembly GCA_007258455.2 of Sequoia sempervirens. Classification (NCBI taxonomy): domain Eukaryota; kingdom Viridiplantae; phylum Streptophyta; class Pinopsida; order Cupressales; family Cupressaceae; genus Sequoia; species Sequoia sempervirens. The sequence continues at coordinate 98,539 of VDFB02108036.1, forward strand.
AAACAGCACGTGTGACGTCCTACCGTTTTAAAATTCAGTCAGAACCAGTTGCGTGCCGTTTAAAAAGTCAGTTATTTAGTAGCTAATTACGTGCTGTTTTAAAGTCATGCCAATTACGTCATTTAATAAAAACAATCTATAATAAGAGTTTTTTTTTTTTTGGATTTGGTGTATCTTTTTTATTTGATCTTTAAATGTTTTTTATTTGATTTTTAGCTTCATTTAATAATCTATCATTAGAAAGATGGCATGTTCTTTTTGATGATGGTTTACTGAATGTGGTTTAAAATATTGAATGGAAAATATATATTGAATGGTAAATAATGGATAACAAAAATTATAAGTAATAATTAATAATCATGTAAACAACTTGTAATGGAGGTGAATAGCAAATCTCAAGATAAATCTCCCAAAAATCATATTACTAATGAAAATTTTGTATGTGGAATGTCATATAATGATCAAGTTGTATAGATCATAGATATGGAAATTGTCTTCCTTTTTTTTTTTTCAATCTTGTAACCATTTTGTAACTGAGACCTCTAGTGTAATAATTTTTAATGCATTATTCATAGTGATTGATCCCATGGCTTGTATATCCAAGATTTTGTATAATTTTATATCCTAGGCTATATAGTTTATTAAATGATTTAGTTGATGATCCAGTAATAGATGTGTTAGTCTTAACATCACTATCACACATTGATAGTATTTTTTTTTCTCATTTTCATTATTTTTCAAAGGAGGTGGTGCTCAACCATATATGGATGGATCTATATAAATTAATGCTATATTATAATCTATATAATTAAATTTGTATTCACCAATATCACAAGGTGTGAAAACAAATGTACCATAGTCATCACCAAATAAAGCATTGTCATTATAGGTACGATCTTTCTCCTCATGTTCTCGTTCTTGGGGTTCATCTTGTTTATTTTCTTACTCCTAATATTCAATTAGTTTTGGCTCTTCTAGAGTATATTGATTTAGTGTAATAAAAACCTTAGAGTGTGATCATTCACCAATAACTATATGCAAATGAGGATCATCATCTATTTGTCATTGCTTATTATTATAAGTATATTTGACAACTCTATGAAGTGTAGATGGTACAATCCCCATAGCATGGATCTAGGTGATTTGGTAATAAATTATTTAAGTTAACTAGTGAGGCATCAAATAAATAACATGTTTAGAGTAATTGGACCAACTATGATGGTTAGCCAAATAGTACCGTAGATTGGTGACTAGACTTATCAAAACCATTAATTATAAGGTCAAATTCCTCTAGCAGGCTGTGAATAATCCTCACCATAGATCTTCAAATTAGAACCATTATAGAACAAGCCATGCTTTTTTTATGTCCAAACTTCACCACAATATGTAGAGGCAAATACTCGTTGATAATTCAAGTAGATAGAAGCTCTACATAATCAAATGAAACAACATGATTGGATGGGGATCAAATAGATGCAATCAAGGAAGTTATTATTGTGCAGGAGTATCAAATTAGACTTGCACCTTCTCTAAATATTTTTGTATGATTTCCCCATATAATGTTGAAGCACACACAAGACTTGAAAGGGATATTTTAGCTTATGCATTTTGAAATTGATCGATAATATCACATTATTTTGGAGATTTAGTAGTGACTTTAGGTGTGGAAGGATGATTTAGACTAGGAGGAGGTAAAATGGTGGGAGTAGATATAAATTTTTGTTCCCCAACCAATTTTTGGTGAGTATGAATCATCTTATGATAGTTTTATGAATTGGGAATGGAAAATAATGCAGGTGAAGGTGAAGGACAATCATGTATCCCTTTAACTATCACCCATGGTCAGTTTTGAGTTTTAAAAATCATTCATGTGAACACCTATGTGATATAATGGACAAGGATCAAAAGTTATATTAATAGTGATGCTAGATAAATTTAAACAATCTTTAGATGTGTGAGGTTAAGATAAATATTATTCAAGATCACATGTCAAGTCATAAATGATGTATAGATTAGGTAAGAAAAACAAGACCAATGGAATGCACTATTCCTCAAAGCAAGTGTAAATTATTTAATTAATAAGTGTAATCAAGAAGGACTTGATATATAATGAGGCATCACTAGAACCATCAAAGTCATCTTACAGTAATCCCTAACCTAAAGTGATAATGTCATCATGTAACATAAGATAAGGTGAAGTGTCATCATGAATATCCTTAAATTGTGGCACATTCTCATCATAATTCAAAGGAATTATGATAAAAAGGTGACATATAATCATCTGTAGTATGAATACCAAGTATTGAAAAGTAAGTGATTAAGTGAATCTTATTAACAAGTGAAGTGAGAATATCCTAAAGAAAATGATGAACAATCACCAAGGGCCTACTAAAGAGGAAAAAAATCTCCATAGAACACACCCCTTCATCTATAAATTAGGACATGAGAGTATTAAGGATGAAAGGATTGCACCACACAAAATGAAGGAAGATATAAAAAGATCAATATAGTGTGCATGTATCCAAGAAAGAGGCCAATGAAAATCAATGATAATATAGCAAAAACTGCTCAGTTCTAGGGTAAATGGGTGGGATCAAGTATTTGCATGACATAATCCATAAGTCTAAACCATGATTGATATGTGATAATGGAACATGAACAAGGGTGGATACAAACCTTGATCAAATCTAATATTAAATGAATGCAATTAAAAAATTAAATTTGAAATGATAATGGAGAAGGCACATACAAATTGTAGGAAAAAATACCTTCGTGTAAGAAAGTTAGGTTCATTAAAAATAAAACTTCATAGTCCATGTTGTATTCATATGATTACTTTTTGAATCAATTGTGTATGTTTTTTAATCAAATTGAAAATGTAAATAAACAATAAGCTTCTCTACATAAATCTCCTGGGATAAATTAATTAATCATCATTAACATCAAATATTCTAGGAAATAGATTCTAGAATGATGAATATGCTAAAAGTAAATGCTTAGAATTTAAATAAAATAAATGCATATACCTAGCTTTGGGTTCAATGTAGAATATGACTTTGGGCAAATGTTTTAAAATGATTTGTCATTGTTGTGAAAAATTAGGGTTCGGTAGATGAATTAATCAAAATCTTTGAAGTCACATTTTCCTATCAATTTTGTTTCTACAACTATAAAATTGATGTTGCAAGTGGGAAGTTGAACTAGATTTTTGAATACGATATCTATCTATGGACCCAATCTTTGCCCATTTTCAAAATTTTACTTTTTGCTCACCTTAAAGTATTCTATTTGATCCTACATAAAATTCAATTTTTATGCTTCTTGGTTTGCATGTGGGAGGGATAATTACTTCATTGTGTCAAACCATGCAAGAGATGTCAAGTCAACAAATTGTTTTGAAATAGTTGTGTGTGCTCTTGGACATTGATGTAGTATCAAGATCACTACGTGGTAGGGATAATTACTAATTTGTATAAAACAATATAAGGGATGTTCAAAAGTTAGAAGTAGTTGAATGTGCTCAAGGAGTTTTTGATGTAGTGTTGATATCGTTACATAATTCTTTTTAGACTAGTGATGTGAGGTAAGAGGTGTTCAAATCATGTGTTTGCTTGATTCTCCAAATGAATATGAATTTGCCTTTAAATATAACACCCTAACATATAATTTAACTATTTTACACTTGTAATTAACACATTCTTGTTAATTAGAAAAAAAACAACTAAACCCAAACTAAAATTTTAAAAGGAAAATATATTTTCTAAACATAGAAAAGTGTCTAAATTAATTTTATAAATATAAATTTAATATGAAATAAAAAATAAAAAAATAAAAAATTACATCCAAACCTTATAAATGAGTGTTAACGAACGAAATAAAATGTGAAGTCACAAAAATCATTGTTTTTACCCGATAGTAATCACATTAGAAACAAACCAAGCAAAGTAAGTCCAAAACCCAAGGAAAAGTTTTAGGTATGCAATTTTCCCCATTACAAGCGAGTTTTCAGGATTATAGCGAGGAAAAGTTTAGGAAATTTGTTGGCATGCTCTAACCAACACCAGTGCAAAAGAAAAATAACAATTCAAATCAGAAAGAAATATTGTCCGATAATTTGGAATTAAATCTCTTGAAAGCCATGGAAAAACCAGCATATTTCAGCCTTAAATCTGCATTTAGATTTCACTGTCGCACAGATCATACAAAAGAATTAGGGTTTCACAGAGATCGTATAGAAGATTTAGGGTTTGGGGACGGTTCCCGTGCCCTTCCCTTTAAAAATTCCCGCCTCAACTAAGTGCAGGCACAAGAACAGACCATCTCAAATGCCTCCGCGGCTGCCGTTGAGGCATACATACCCACGCTTCCCTCTGCACACGCTGCCTCGCTCCTGGCGCTCGAATTGTGACTGTAATTACTGTGATTAGGGTTGGGAGGATGATAATAGAGCCGAGCCGTTTGAGGACAATGAGAATGGAATCGCGCAGCGATCCTCACGCCCAGATCTAACATCTCCACGTATTTACTCATCGTCTTGTGCCAAAGATTTGCACAAAGCAGAGCCGCCTTCAAAGAATACGAGCAGAAGGGCAGGCACAGCCTTAACGCACACAGAGAGTAAATTGGAATGATGGAAGCAATGCGACGAATTTGCACAATTGCGGAACATTGTTATATAGTGTTAAGCAGAGGAGGAATTCTCCGAAGGAGGCGAAGACTGGGTAAACCGCGTTCCTTCTCCGTTGGTGCGTTACAGGCCCCCGCGGAATAAAGTAGGTAAACTTCAATTTCTTCACTTTTGACTCGCACGAGCTTCTTGCCCGATTAATATACGAGCTCTGCCGACGGGGCGAGAACTGGTGACCTTGAAATTTAGTCAAGACCTTGACTCCTCAAGAACGAGATAACGGCAATGTCTATGCAGGTGACAATTTGCACCTTTGACTCTATTTATTAATTAATTAAAAATAAAGAGTGAAGGCACTCTTTATTTTTAATCCTTCACTCTTTATTTTTAATTAATTAATAAATAGAGTCAAAGGTGCAAATTGTCACCTGCATAGACAATTCCCGAGATAACACGTCTAGTTAAAAGTGAGAAATTGAAGTGTATTAATCAAACACTTTTATGCGCGTGGGCCCCTAGTTCTCTACTCCTTCCTTGTCATAATAAGAGCTCGTTTGTAGTGGTTTGGTTGAAGCAGCAATGTCTAATTATAACACAAATAAGGTTGTATACAGATTCTATAGACCATTCTATGTGAGTATGGTGTAACAATAAGTAACTAACTATTTTTCTCAAAAGTAACATGCAATTGGAAAATCATTCATTTTATATATATATATATATATATATATATATATATATATATAAATGAAGGATATGTAATAAATCCTTGATGAATTTCACCTTTCCATTACTAAAAATCAATTTTACTTCTCCTCGTCCCACAATCCTCTATGTGCTAATATCCTTGAGGAAAAATCACCACCATCATAAGTTATATATTCTAAAAACCACTCCTTGTGAGGATTCAAGTGGTAGGATTCACCTTCATCTATCAACCAAGAGTCATCATAAGTCATCTTAGCAAAAATAATAGAAGAATCAATAGCTTCATCCTGATAGGATTTATTAGTAAAGGAATCATCATTATTCGTTTTCTTCATCTTATATTCTTTTTTGAGATGTCCCTATTTGCCACAATTCCAACACCTCAATCTACTCTTATTGAGTATCTCATACCTTCCTTTGGACTTATATTTATATTTAAAATTATCATTCTTCTTCTTGTCCTTACCTCTATCTTTATATCTTCCCCACACATGCAATACATCCTTAGACTCTCCTAAAGTATTTCTCCTCATTTCCCCTATGAGCAAGGTGGAAACAAGGGTATCCAATGTTGGATCTATCAAAGAACCACTAAGTGTGAGAATCATATTGTCTTAAGATTTAAAAAATGAACATAATAATAAAATGCACATCTCTTCTTCTATTTTCACATCAACTAATTATAACTATCTCATTAAAACTATTCAAAAGGTCTACAACTAAGTCTCCATCCTTCATCTTATATGAATACATTTTACTTTATAGAAATAAATTATTAATGAGGCTCTTAGTTTGATATCTCTCTCCTATTCTTCTCCACAACTTATATGTAGTAGTCTCACTAGAAAGATTCAATAAAATAAAATTAGATAAACACAAATGAATAATGCCACATGCTTTTTAACTACTTTTAAACCCATTCTTCTTTTGATATGGTATCTAGTTTTTTCTCATTTTATATAACATTGCCATTGATCCCTTTCTTCCAAAAGACCTTCCATATTTAGTTCCAAAGTTCAAAACCTATTCCATTAATTTTTTTGATCTCCTACTAAGATGAACTAATCACAATTTATTACAAGAAAACACAACACTCTCCACTACAGTAAAAAAAATCAATCACACGCTCAAAGTAAGATATCCCTCTCTCCTATCAAGCCAATTGTAGCTCTGATACCAAATATAGAAACATGATAACTAAACTGTGAAAATATGTTGATAACTTAAAGCATCCACTTTAATAAATATAATAAATCATATGTATGAATATATGAATAATTATAAAGAGAATACAAACCATAACATAAGATATATGTGGAGAAACCATTGCTAAAAAACTCCACACCCAAAGAGATCCAAAGCTCTTATTAATCTTTCAAATGAGTTTCACCAATACAACTTCTCTTTGAATTCTTGTGGCAATTTGTTACTACTTCATCCTGTAAAATAACTTATCCGACCTCCTAGGAAAAGCTCTAATTTATTAAATAATTACAAATTGAAATCATCTTAAAATATTGGGGATTTCTCATTCTTATGGAAAACTAGACAAAGGAAGAGCCCAATTTGTCATAGTCAAAGATCCTCTCTCTAACACTATTAAGATTGATCCATGGGGAAAACCATAACTCTGTTCTTTAGCTATAGTCAATTTGTTTTGGTAGATTCTCTTCACTCACTCAACTAAATTGAGAAATAATAGCTATTATGGCTTGCCAAACAGGCCCTACGAGTGCCCTACTATGTAAAGAGAACTAGAACGACTCATTCTTTTGTTAAGATATTGCAGCTCAAGTATTAGGTTTTGCTCTCTTTACCAATAAATATAAAGGGTGTAGTAGAGCATGCAATGGAATTGAGGGAAGGGAAGAGGGTTCATCTATATCTTAAAATGGGTTTATGGTGCTAGCGTATGTAGCTTGGATAGTGGAATGTTAGCATTAGCCCCTATTGATTCTATAGGTTAGTTCATTCATAACTATAGTCCATTCTTAGGAAAATTGATAGGGGCTTCATCATTCAAGTAGGAGGTAGTTTCTTAAACAAATCTTGAAAGAATTGAACTTGTAATGGATCCATAGCATGTTGAGAAGAAGGGGGGACATATGGGACAATACCTCTGTTTATTTCCCCTTTTGATACATAATTGAGGGGACCACAAACACCCACCCTCTTCTTGAAAAGATGCGAAAAGTCCTATCCAAACCATGTGTTGCTTTCTCAATAAAGCTCATCCCCATCCAAATGTCTTGGATTGTCAGAGTGAAGTTCCTCCATGGCCTACTTATCACTTGCTAGACCAATCTTTCTATTCTAGAAACCATTTACCCACCCAAGATAACTATGGCGCCCAAATTGGATGGATTCAAACCCCAATGCCCCTCTTAGCTAAGATGCCCCCAACTATTAATAGCATATTCCTTACATGTTGTCATAGTATAGAATATTTGACCACCCAAACTTGGGTGTCTAATTTATGCTTAATTTTCAGACATTAGACACTTCATGACAAGTATCCAACACTATCATAAGGCTGGTCAAGGTTTCAATATAACATACCTCTTACATGCTCTTGCACATCATAAGAATTTTCATGTAACCCTTATGAACACTAGTCAAAATGCTCTTACACATCTCCCAAGATGTCAACACATGTACAAAGAAGTGAAGACAAAAGTGAGATGTCTACAGACTCATGTGAATATAACATCCATTGAAATATACAATCTATGCCTTTTCAAAATGGGATGCCAACTTTCTCAAGTCACAACAGCACAACAGGCAATTAGTGCCGACTTTTGCACCAGATTTTAGTGTATTTTGAGCCATGAATTGAATAATTTGGTTGGCGTTAAATTCGGTGTAAACAGGCATGGCAAGTTTGGCACCAGATTTTGCACCGACATTTGTGCCAAAATTAGCGCCGGAGTTAGCACCGGGAAATCATGGCACCTTCGTTAGCTCCTAAAATAGCGCCCTGAAGTAGCGACGAAAATGTCGCCGAAATTGGTGCCCAAGTTAGCTTCCAGTTTTTCTTCCATGTCTACTCCCATTTTTGCTTCTAGTTTTGCTTCCAATTTTGCTTCCAGTTTTACCTCCAAGTTTGCTTCCAATTTTGCTTCCAATTTTGCTTCCGGTTTTCCTTCCACTTTTGCTTCTAGTTTTGCTTCCGATTTTCCTTCTAGTTTTGCTTCCAATTTTGCTTCTAGTTTTGCTTCCACGTTTGCTTCTGGTTTTGCTTCTAGTTTTGCTTTTAGTTTTGCCTCTAGTTTTGCTTCCAAGTTTGCTTCTGGTTTTGTTTCCAGTTTTGCTTCCAATTTTTCTTCCAAGTTTACATCCTATTTTGCTTCCAGGTTTGCTTCCGGTTTTGCTTCTAGTTTTGCTTCCGGTTTTGCTTCTAAATTTGCTTCCAATTTTGCTTCCAGCCTTGCTTTCGATTTTGCTTCTGGTTTTACTTCCGGTTTTGCTTCTGGTTTTGCTTCTAGTTTTGCTTCCAAATTTGCTTCCAAGATTGGTTCTAGTTTGGCTTCCATTGTTGCTTCCATTTTTGCTTTTAAAAATGCTTCTTGTTTTGCTTCCATTTATTAATTTAATATGTTTTATTTCAATTTAATTAGTTAAATGTATCGTGCCTCTTAAATAACTCATATGATTATAGAGTAAGTAATTTAATTATTTAACTCATATGTTTAAATATCAATATAATTATTGTAGCATGATCATCATCTATAATTAAAACAAGTGAGTCAAATATCTATAATTGAATTGAATTTGACAACATCCATCCTGAGCAGTAAATTAAAATCATCATACTTAATAAATATCCATCCAAAAATCATCGACCACTTTTAATATATATAAATTGACAAGTCAATACTGATAAGATCATCATCATATATAACTAAAACAAGTGAAAGTCAAATATGTCATACATCAAAAACATGTCAAAATGATACATGCAATCCAACATCGACATAAAGTGAATGAAATACATGTACAAATGATATAAATAAAATTGATAAATTATGTAGCTCAAATTGATACAAGTCAAGATGATAAATGTCCAAATGATATAGTGAAAATGATACATGTTAATATGATACAACTCAACAATATAGTATTGTAGGCCGTGAAAATGATACATATGATAGTAACCATGAAAAGATTCATCATAATGATATATCAGCAATGATCCATGATGTATTCTATATGATCATGAATGTCACTAGTTACTATCACCAA
>VDFB02108037.1:0-41511 GCA_007258455.2 Sequoia sempervirens
GAAATAATCAAGATGGTAGCTACTACCTTCACCAAATGGGGAGATTTGAATCAAGAAGACATCCATGAGCAAGATATCTTTAAACTCCTTTATCAAGATGAACGACCTATTCCTATTCTTCCCATGAAAGATGACAAAAAAATCCTATAGCTAATGTAGAGCATGGGATATAACAAGAATGAGAAGCTAGGACAGAATGACAATGGTTTACTAGAACCCATCGTTCCTAAGAAACAAATAAAGAATCTTGGCTTAGGTTGTACTACTAGCAATGTCACACTTATTGGAAAAGGTATTACTGCTAAACGAGTTAAGGCTTCCTCTTGGTCACCTAAATCATGTGATACTACCTTAAATGAATTTCCTCTTTATGTCACTAGCCTATTTGAGAACAACACTCTCTTCATGATATCCATAACATCCTTCATCTCAAACAACCAACCAACTAAAATATGCCTAGTATATCCACAACTCATTGACATGGACCAACAAGGACCATCGGTTCTAGATTTATTCAAAAATGATGAAGCAATCTTATAATTCATTGGAATCCAAGACAACTTATCATGGGCAGATCACAAAGCAGGCTTTGACATAGAGCTCAATACAGGGGCATACTATGGGGAGATTATTGAATCCTTCAATCACAAAATAAATGAAATATAATTAACATGCAGATCCTTGAGTGAAAACCACCTAGTGGCACTCACTGGTCCCAAAATAGTAAAAACAAAGGATGCATCTAATGGTGAAAACCTCCCCAAGGTGCCCAAGGATGAGGGATTCAATCTCCCCATTAGTGCAATGCATCTAGAGAAGTCAGCGGTATTAGCAAAAAAAGCTACTTCAATCAATGTGGGAACAAAAAAAGAACCTAAGATCACCTTCTATGTTGAGTCCTTGTTAGATGAAGAACATAAGAACCTTCCAACATTCCTCAAAGAAAGAAGAGATAACTTCACATGGTCATACATAGATATTCCATGCCTTGATCTAGAAGTGGTTGTTCATCACTTAGTAGTTTATCCTGATGCCAAACTAGTCAAGCAAAAATTATGGAAGATGCACCCTCAGATAGCACTCTTGGTTAAACTAGAACTAAAAAAGCTTCTTAACATTGGATTCATCCAACTAATAGATTATCTTGAGTGGGTTTCAAACTTGGTACCAGTCTCAAAACCCACTATGGGCATCAAAATATGCACTCATTTTAGAGATCTAAACAAGGCATGTCTGAAGGATAATTTCCCTTTTCCAAACATTGATCTCATTATGAATTTAATAGTTGGACATGAAATGTTGTCGCTAATGGATGGATTTTTAGGCTACAATCAAATCATAATCGCTAAAGAAGATCAACATAAAACTTCCTTTACTTGTCCATGGAGAACCTACTATTGGAATGTGATGCCATTTGGGTTGAAGAATGCAAGAGCTACCTATCAAAGAGCAATGACCCTCATCTTTCATGATATGATCCACAAATAGTTGAAGATTATGTGAATGGTATTTTGGAAAAATCAAAGAATAGAAGTGAGCACATACAAGTCCTAGGACCTATCTTTGACAACCTTGGAGAATACAAGGTATGACTAAATCCAAAAAAGTGTGTGTTTGAGGTCACATCAAGGAAACTTCTTGGCTTCATCATTTTAGAAAGAGGGATAGAAATTGATCCAACAAAGGTAAAATCCATCCTAGACATGGAACCACCACAAACATTGAAACAAATGAGAGGATTACAAGGAAGATTGCAATCCATCAGAAGGTTCATAGCTCAACTATCGGATAAGATTCACCCCTTTTCACATCTTCTCCATAAAGGGATAAACTACAAATGGGATGAAAAATGTGGTAAAGATTTCTAGTAGATCAAGGATTATCTACTAAAACCTCTAGTGCTCATGTTGTCGATACCAAACAAGCAATTGATCCTATACATCTCAGCAACACCAGTAGCACTAGGATCTCTTTTAGAATAACATGATGAAAATGGAAAAGAAAGAGCCATATATTACATCAGCAGAACCTTGGTAGGCTATGAGATGAACTATTCACCCATTAAGAAAGCATTTCTAGTAGTAGTTTTCACTTCAAAAAATTTCAAGCATTACATGTTGTCACACCAAATCAAGCTCATCACAAAGATTGATCCATTAAAATATTTTTTATCCAAAGCAACTCTCACAGGACGAATGACTAAATGGGTAATGATCTTGATAGAGTTTGACATACAGTATGTGGAGCACAAGGCAATCAAAGGACAAGTGATAGTAGACTAGCTAGCAGAAGCACCTATCTATGATTAGAACCCTTTAATATCTAACTTCCTTAATGAATCAGTGTTCCTTATTAATCTCACAACTCAGTGGAAGATGTACTTTGATGGATCGTTCACCCAACATCAATCAGGATCGACATTCTCTTCATTACCCCCCAAGGTGATTGCATCCCAAAGTCTTATAGGCTATCATTCCCATGTACCAATAACATTGTTGAGTACAAATCCTTGATTATAGGTCTCGCGATATCAATTCAATGGCAGATACAAGAAATGAAGGTCTATGGAGACCCATAGTTGGTTATCAACCAAGTCAATGATGACTATCAAACCAAAGATGACAAGCTTACTCCTTACAAGAAGATGGAGAATCTCAAAAATCTTTTTATAGACATAACTTTTGAGCAGATTCCTCACATGAATAATAGAGCAACAAATGCCATGGCAATAATTGGATCACTACTAGACATGCTAAACAACATTCTTCAATGTGAATTCTTGGTAGAATAGCTTCTTGTACCAACTTTTGAAATCCCTGAATCTGAATTTGTGTGTCTCATTGTTGGTCCTAGATCCCCTTGGTACCATGACATCTTTACTTACCTTAACAAAGGAACCCTTCCATCAAACATCACCTCGAACCTTAAAAATAACTTTGTCAAAAAGGCATCCTAATTTGTGATCCTAGGTGATACCCTTTACCGTCAAAGCATCGAAGGGACATGGCTATGATGGCTTAACCAAGAGAAAGCCTTAATTGCCTTAACAAAATGACATGATGGCTTATATGGGTCCCATTCTAGCAGCATGACATTAGCTAAGAAACTATTGAGGATAGGGTACTATTGGCCAACCATGGAAAAAGAAGCTCATCAGTATGTGTGAAAATACATCCAGTGTCAATAGCATGGGATCTAATTCATGCTCTAGCTCAAGAGTTGTAACCAATGATCACACCATGGCCTTTTTTGCAATGGGGACTTGACCTCATAGGAAAAATCACTCCAACCTCATCCAACAGCCATAAGTTTATCATAACAACCACTGAGTACTTTATTAAGTGGGTTGAAGCCATTCAGATGACCTACATAATAGGGAAGCAGATAGCCAAGTTTATCCTGAATTATCTAATTTTCCATTATGGTGTACCACAAACCCTCATCTCAGACAATGGAACACGATTCAAAAATTAGGATGTGAAAGAGTTATGCCAAAGATTCAATATCCAACACTGATTCTCTACACCGTACTATCCCCAAGGCAATGGCCAAGTAGAAGCAACAAACAAAACTATCCTTAAAATTCTAAAGAAAATAGTTAATGAAGCTTTTTGTGATTGGTATCTACAGCTAAATCCCACTCTTTGGGCTTATCGAACTAGTATCCACACACGTACAGGAGCAAACCCTTTTTACTTGGTTTATGGATCAGAAGCCATCTTGCGTATTGAGGTTGATCTCCCATCATTGCTAGTGTCACTAAAGAATCTAATAACTGCAAAAGAGTACAAAGTGTCTTGACTAAATGAGCTAGAATTCCTAGATGAATGTCATATTAACGCCTTTAATCACTTACAATTGTATCAGAATTGATTGAAACAAAGCTATAATAAGAGAATCAAATGTCGGTAATTCCAGGTAGGCAATCTTGTCTTAAAGTAAAATTAGAAAAACCTTCCAAATAAAGATAGCAAAGGAAAGTTTGACCCTAACTAGTTGGGTCCCTTTGTCATCGCAGTGAACTACGGATCAAGAGCATACCAACTGTCAACCCTTGAAGGTGAACCCTTGTAGGATCCAATCAACAACTTGCATCTCAAAAAATTTTATGCCTAAACATGAAGGGTGTAAATCAGAAAATACAAAAAAAACAAAAATGATCAAAATCCAAAAAAATGAGAAAAAGGATTGAAAAAAGTAAAGAAAAAAAAAATCCTCTAGTGAAAACCACTTTGGTGGTGCTTTGGGCAAGTACCTTGGTGAAAATATGCCAAACAGATGCCTCACATAAATAAATTATCTCCATCTATTCTTTGGCTCTTTTGACCTATCATTCTTTGCATCGTCATTCATCCCTCATCTACATCTTTACCATGGCTTGTCACTGTAAGGTATCATGAACTCCTTAGCACTACTTGGCATATTCTTAAGTCACTTTGTCCTGCCTTTATCGAAGTAGGCTAACATATCACATTGGGGGCATTTCATTATGCATCACTATCGATTTCTTGTTTATCTTGAGGTCATGGAACATCTTATCAAAAAACACCAAAAACATTCATAAAATCTTATCTAGAAAATCCAAAAACATTTTCAAAATCCTATACAGCGAAAATCCAAAAACATTCAAAAAATTGTAAAGAAAAAATCCAAAACATCCAAAAAACATCAAAATCCCTAAAAAGGTCGAACATCAAAAATCCAAAAAAAATGTATGTTGTTGAACTATGTTTTCTCTGAGCTTGAGCGTAGGAAATTCCATCATTTATGTGCCCCTAAGACACCCTAGTTCAAGTCCTTTAGCAATCCATTGTAATTACCTATCATCTCTCGTATGTTCATATCTTGGTCCTATAAATCTATCAATTCAATCAAACTATGTGGTCTCTATGTGTATAACATAGGCAAGGCTAATCTTTGATTAGCCCTCGAGGCCCCTAGGATAGGTCTTTAGGTTAGGTTCTTGGTCAAAACTTGTAAACTCTCAAAAAACCCAAAACATCCAAATAAAACTCAGAAAACCCTAAACATCCAAATATCTTGAAAACAAAAAAAACATTTGAAAATAGAAAACACAAAAACAATAGAAAACATTCAAAAGACCTAAAAATCCTCAAAGCATTCAGAAAACCCTAAACAGCCTCAGAAAATTGAAAAAACATAAACATTCATATAAACTTTCAAAAAGACCAAAAATAGCCTCAAAACATTTCAAAATACCAAAAAAATTCAAATTACATCCATCCCCATCTTTCTTTCACCCACAATAAACTTTCACCCATAATAAACAATCGTCACCTTCATCCTTTGGCGAAACAAGTAGAAAGCAAACATAGCAAGTCATAAAGTGTGAACCCAAAAGTTAAAATCTAAAGTCTAAATCATAGGTAAATGCATCAATGAAGTTATAGCAATAGATCATCTTAGCATCATCATCCTAACATCAAACAAACCCTCTAATCAACATGTTCTAGGATGTATCCTTCCTATGATGGACATCAGTATCAGATATCACTTTAAGCTAAACTTAAACTAGGCAGGAGCTATGGATAATACTAACTGTTTTTCTTTAATCTTTTCTTATGATTTATCTTAAATGACCCATTCTGAGGACCTCTCAATGATGTATAACAAAATGATTTAGAGAGAAAGGAATGGAGAATCACTCATTATATTTCATTTGTTGTGCTTGTGGATACTCTTGTAAGATAATATTGGCACATACTTGCTTAGTTGTGTGTAGGAAGGTCATTTGGAGTATGTTGTTGACTATTGTATATGCTTTGGTCCAATATGTTCTAAGCTTCTAACTTGCATTCCAACAATGTTTCTGTATGTCAAGGTGTGAACAAGAACTATCTTATCTACTTGTCGAGTCAAAGTCCATTACACTAGATACAACGTCATCCTAGTTATCAATACCTTGATGCATCGTCTCTATGTGTTATATCAAACAATAAGGAATGATAGAAAATCCAAATCTCAACATGTGAGCATCCCATCCTACATTTCATCTTGCATTATTTTTCATTGTCTCATTGCCATCTCTAATAAAGTCTTGATGGATGATAAGGACTTGTTGGATCTTTTTGAAGCAATCATCATCAGCGACGATTATTCATTCTTTATTCTTCTATCTTCTCTCTGCACTAACCTGGTATCATGACAGTCAACAAAAACATCATCAATGCATCCACCCTACATCCACAAACCATTAGCATCCATACATATCATATCATAATCATACATCCATCTCATAATCATTGCATATCACATCATACATTTTGCATCATCATTTGAGTTGTAAGGAATAATATAGATTTGTTATTCTAAGCATCTTAAATTGTTGCATATTATAAACATTTGCATTCATCCATCCATATACATGCATACATCATCATCATAAATCATGCATCTAAAATATATAAAAATAAATGTATCCACATCATTTGCATCCATAATATCTACATATCATAATCATTCATCCATATCACATTGTGAAAAGATAATGAAAAATAACATATCATTGCATCCATCCATAACATAATCATCACATATCACATAGGAATAAAGTAAAATTCATGGATACATGATCATATATAAGCATCCATTCATCATCCATACATGAAATAAAATCAACACATCATCACATAAATAACCTGTATCACATATATATCAAAAATGTGTCATGGTACAAAATATAGATCAGTGTTTGTACATCAATGATAAGTACAATATCCACCAGGCTATCAAAAAGGAGCCCATAAATGTATATCAATATAAAGAATGGGGAAAAATCAAAAATTTTATGTATATCACAAAGCTAGCCCTAGTGGTTGCTACCCTCTCTAGCCTACCACTTAAGTTGATCCTCTACTCGGGGGCGTGCATTGCTCCGCTATGCAAAATTAGGCTATCTCAATGCCTATGGTACATCTTGATGGTAGTATTTCCTATAATACGCAGCCTCTCTATACAGCCACGCTGAAATTGTCCAACCATGGGTGGATGTCATAATGCTCTCAATCCACCGATGTTGAGCCACCTCCTTATCTCTCTCACCTATGATAGCATGTACTCTTTGCAACGTTGCATCTCTCTCAGCTGTCACAGCAATCACCTACTACCGAGCCTAGTCTTGCTCAATAATCAAAGCCAAAATCTATTGGTAGGCATGGTCCCCCTCACCTATCAAAACCTGTACCTACTACTACAGCTATTGTATCTATACATCTCTAGCATCTGGTAGTGGTGGTGGTGGTGGCATTGGCTATTCTTGCACCACTGGAGGCTACTGAGCAGGCTATTATCCCATTGGAGGAGCCCCCGAAACCTATCCATCATGGCCATCCTAGCCTCACTGTCCTTTGCTGCTGACACCTCTACCTCATGGCCTTCATCTACAAGGAGCACTTGCAAGATCTATAAATCATCGTGGGGGGATGAACCAGGCATCATAAGCTGGAGTGGTCTGTGCAATGGACTTACCCTAATCATATGCCCAAGGCTAGGCAACCAACTGGTGGAAACTCTCAACAGCCTTTGGTGTCAGAATCATCAGTCCCCATGTTGGAACCTCTCTAGCTGATCTCGCAAAAATAGCCCTGTAAGCGTCGTCAGGCCTGTCTTGTACATCGATAAACTATCTGGCCACTCCATTAGGAAGGTATTGCTCGATCATACTATGCTCTCGGTCGTGCATATATCAAGTCTATCGAGTGAAGTATAGTTGTTGTATATCATCAAACTAGGTCAATATCTAAAGCCATGGCTGCCACCGAAACACAGGCATATCATCTATCACCCATCACCAATATGGGAGCCCAATCTATCTTGTATGTTTGAGTGTAATGGCACCTCGATATCTCCATACAATAGGATCATCTGACTCTACATCTTCCATTTGTACAATCAACTAAAGCACTGCAATGTGCTCCCATGCCCAGATATGAAGGAGAGTCACACCTGCACTAAGGGCTCTCCCATCACAATACACAAAATCATGCAAACCATGATATAAGGAGGTCAGCATCACAAGCCCCCACGCAAAAAGAGTCCTCCTATACAACATCCTCTACTAAGCCAAACCCCATCCTAGACTAAAGAATCAGTTGCGTCTGTCTGGAGCCACCAATCCTGAAATGATGGCCACAACAATCAATCTAAAGGTTAGCACCTAACCTTTGTATGTCTCTAAATCTATCTACAAGGTGACCAATATAAGTTGATCCATATCCATCACCTCTAAGCAGGGATCAAATTTGGCATCAGAATCGTAAATCACACAATCATCGTGGATAGGAAATCACAATATCCACCACACATCCTCCAAAGTCATTGTCACCTCTCTCATCGGAAGGTGGAAAGATGAAGTCTTGTTGTACCATCTCTTGCACAATTTTGTCATCATAGCCAAATGTTTCCTCACAACAAGTGCATAGGCAATATACCATAGTTCAATCTTTCCTAGGTGCTCTTGGCACAACTCAAATAGATCACCCAATCTCTCCAGCACTATGGGCCTGTGCTCTCTCAACATCAATGGTGGGAAGACCTCCTACACCCATGAAGCCCATGGTGTCAGGAAATCATCAAAATTTGAAGTTATTTGGAAATTTCGGCTCAAAAATCACAAATGCTTCATTGTATACAAATGCGTCACTATATTCAAAATCCAAGCAATGATGCTTGATGCATTTCAAATTTCAAATTGACAAATGCATTTCCATACAATATGGCGTTACAATTTGGAATTTGGCATGACCTAACCCTAACTTTCAAATCGGCAAGTGTGTCACCATTTAAAATTTCAAACCCTAAAATCAAATCTGGAAAAGTGTCACCCTAGACATATGTGTTGTTATATATCATTTGGGCATTGTTGATTGAAGTTTAGGTGTTGCTATATAGCAACGCCCCCAAATTCTAAATTCTAATGCTTGATAAATGCACCGAAATTTCAAATCAAGTTTTGAATCACATACCGGTGGTCCTGTGCCCTGGAAGTTGTTGGAACTCACGAACTCAATCAGAAATGTGTTGGGGAAGCTCACAGCATGCCATTTCGTTGAAGGGTCAAAGCTCAAATTGCAAGAATTCCTTGAGTGAGAATACACAAACGAATTGAAAATGACCCTTTTTTTCTTATTTAAGCTAGAAAGTTAGGGTTTTTTGCCCTAATTTAACCTTTTTTAATGGGGTTTATTATCATTTTCATCAATTTTTTCAATTTGGACCTAATTTTGCATTGTTTTTTGCATTTTTGGCATTATTCTTGCATCCCAGAACCTTTTTGAACCCTTGGGACAGCTTTTGAACCTTTATCGAGAAATCAACCCAACATTTGAAAATTTTGTCCAATTTCTCGAGGGGGTAGGGAGTCAATTTTATCCTTCCATTGGGGCATCTAAAAAGAAACAAAAAATATATTTTTTGATTTGGGCAACATTTTTCATCTTAAAAGTGTTATTCTTTGAACCGAAGAAGTAGGTACCTCACTTCAAAGAGGGGAAAAATGTAGATACTAAAAAATGTCCTAATCGATGTCATACACTTGAATAAGATTTATTAACATCATCTATCCTCTTTTCACTTAATTGATTCAATTACCCTAGCTAATTAATTAATTTCATCATTTTTGTCTATTTGGCCTAATTAATTAAATTGGGTTTAATTCACCTCTTTTCATACTAATACTTCATCTCATTAAATTAAATACATAAAAATATTTAATTTAATCTCCTAAGTCATCTTATTTAATTAAATAACCTTAAGTCATTTAATTAAATATCATTTCACCCCTCCCCTATTTATTAAATCATCTAATTCCTCCAATCCCCTAATTGCATAAATTAAACCTTGTTTAATTAGCAATTAAAACTAATTATTCCTCTAATCAAAGGGAATATTCTCATGGAATATTCTCTATCCTTTTTGCACAATTAAAACTTTGTTTTAATTTGTAAAATCCCTTTTTTCTCACCCTAAAGGAATATTCCCTCTCTTCCAATCAACTCGCTTAGCTTCAAAAGCAAGTTAACCCTTTAACCTCTTTGGCAAGTTACCTTTGACTTGTGTGAGTAGGTCAAAAGTTTGTTTGTTTGAGGCAAGTGTGAGCCTTTGATTAATTTTCATCTTGCATTCTCATACGTTGATGAGAATCCATGATCCATGCCTCTCATCTCCTTCATCTTGAACTGTTGATTAAGCTTTTTGATTTGAACCATCCATCCTTCATTTGCTTTCCTACAAATAGATCACTATTTGGAGACAAATGGATCCATATTTTATTGCAAACTTATGTTGTTAAATTTACTCACATCCATACTCTCAATTTGCATACATTTAGCTTATTTTCAGTTTATTTTAGTTGAATAATAGCTTCAAGCTTCCATTAATGGCTTCAATGCATCCATCTTAGTTTGTAAATAAATTAGGGCTTTCATCTTTTAGCATCATTTTAGCTTGAATTATCTTAGATTAGCTTAGAAATTGCATAATTAGATCATTTATAACATAAAATCATGGTAACTTAGCTTGCATCATGTTCATTTTAGCTTAATTTAAGTTTTTCACACATCAAACACCATGGTTTCATCAATTCTCTTCCATAGAATTGACTAAAACAAGCTCATTATCACGAGATTGAGAAAATTCCACATCAACACAACACCAATTCCACAACAAGATAAATTTTGAAAGGATTAGAATAGATGTTTTGAGGGCTTTCGTAGTTTAGTATGTTTAGTTTTGATGAAATATTTAGTTTTAATCTTGTTTGATAAATCTTATTGAGATTCAAGTATTGGTGGCTCCATTATGCTTTGATTCTTCATGAATCAGGCATAATTCGACCCATACCAGTATCCTCGCATCAACAACTGGTGACTGCAAACTACCTTATCCAAGTCTTGGTGTAGATACTATCAAATATTGTGTGGGTGGATTCATGATATGGAAGCTCTTTGACTTGAAGCCTTCTCTTCCAAAGGTATATATAAATGATTTCTTACTATATATATCATACTACCTTATATTTGTTTCCATCCATACGTTAATTGTTCAAAGTGTTTCTTATAGGCTGAAGGTGTTCAAAGTGCAAAGGACAAAGCATAGCCTCTCTAGAAATCTATTGTTTCACATTCATCGTCTATGAGGGTTCATGGAATTGGAATCACCCCTCCTGAAATACATAATAACCCAAAGAAATGTGTCATATATTATGAAGAAATGTCCTCAATTGCAAAGAATAGGTAGTGTACAAGATGATGAGACAGACTGACAATGTTCATTGTACATTATGGGTTTCATCATTTGATTATTGAACAATTATGGTGTAGACATATATTATTTTCATATGTTTTAACACTATGTTGTTATACATTTCATATCAGACCTTTCATTTCCCTATATAATTACATTATAAACAATTTGAAATAAAGGTAGGTAATGCCACCTAAAGTGTTATTGTTTATGGTAGCTTGCTTATAAATGAAAGAAATTTTTTTACATGTAAATCGTTTAACCTCAAAAAATTTGAATATAGCAGCCAATGGTATTGAATAGACTAATTTCATACACGGTATTTAATAGAGTATAGTAATAAATGTTATGTGTATGTATATGTATGTATTTGTGTGGGCAACTATTTGTAGTGTTGGAAAACACACTGTCCCCTGTCATTTATTTCCTTATGAAAAGTTTTTTGTTTTGTTATGACCAAGAATTTAATGAAGTCCACTTTTAAATTTTAGAACTCTTTGGTACAATAAAAATGGAATTTCACTTTCCTCATTTGATTGAACCAAATAAAATGCTCACATTATTTGTAGTGTTGGAAAACATAGTGTCCTTGTCAATTATTTCTCAACGAATTTTTTTTTTGTTTTGTTATAACCAAGAATGTAATGAAGTCCACTTTCAAATTTTAAAACAACTCTTTGGTATAGTAAGAATGGCATTTCAATTTCTTCATATGATTGGAACAAATAAAATGCTCACATTGTTTACAGTGTTGGAAAATACATTGTCCCCTGTCAATTATTTCCTTATGAAAGATTTTTAGTTTCATTACAACCAATAATGTAATGAATTCCACTTTCAAATTTTAGAACAACTCTTTGGTACATTAAAAATGGTATTTCACTTTCCTCATTTGATTGGAACAAATAAAATGCTCACATTGTTTGTAGTGTTGGAAAACACATTGTAGCCTATCAATTATTTCCTTATGAAGGTTTTTTTGTTTTGTTACGACCAAGAAATTAATGAAGTCCACTTTCAAATTTTAGAACAACTCTTTGGTATAGTAAAAATGGCATTTCACTTTCCTCAACTAATTGGAACAAATAAAATTCACAATTTTTGCAATGTTGGAAAAAAACATTGTCTCCTCTCAATTATTTCCTTATGAAATTTTTTTTGTTTCATTACGACCAAAAATGTAATGAAGTTCACTTTCAAATTTTTGAACAACTCTTTGGTACAGTAAAAATGACATTTCACTTTCCTCATTTGACTGGAACAAATAAAATGCTCACATTGTTTGTAGTGTTGAAAAACACACTGTACCCTATCAATTATTTCCTTATGATTTTTTTTTTGTTTCGTTACAACAAAGAATGTAATGAAGTCCACTTTAAAATTTTAGAAAAACTCTTTGGTATAGTAAAAATGGCATTTCACTTTCCTCAACTAATTGGAAAAAATAAAATTCTCACATTGTTTATAGTGTTGGAAAACACACTATCTCCTCTCAATTATTTCCTTATGATTTTTTTTTGTTTCACTATGACCAATAATGTAATGAAGTCCACTTTTAAATTTTAGAACAACTCTTTGGGACAATAAAAATGAAATTGGAACATTTGAATAAAATGCTCACATTGTTTGCAGTGTTGGAAAACACACTATCTCCTCTTAGTTATTTCCTCATAAAAAGTTTTTGTTTCATACACTCCAAAAATTTAATGAAGTCCACCTTCAAATTTTAGAAAAACTCTTTGGTACAGTAAAAATGGTATTTCACTTTCTTCATCCGATTGGAACAAATAAAATGCTCACATTGTTTGCAATGTTGGAAAACACACTGTCTCCTCTCAATTATTTCCTCATGAAAAGTTTTTTGTTTCGTACACTCCAAAAATGTAATAAATTCCACCTTCAAATTTTAGAAAACTATTTGGTACAGTAAAAATGACATTTCACTTTCTTCATTTGATTGGAACAAATAAAATGCTCACATTATTTGCAATGTTGAAAAACACACTATCCCTCTCAGCTTTTTCCTCAAGAAATTTTTGTTTTGTACGCTCTAAGAATGTAATGAAGTCCACTTTCAAATTTTAGAACAACTCTTTGATATAGTAAAAATGGAATTTCATTTTCTTCATCTAATTGGAACAAAAAAAATGCTCACATTATTTGTAGTGTTGGAAAACACATTGTCCCCTGTCAATATTTCCTCATGAAAAGCTTTTGTTTCATACACTCCAAGAATGCAATGAAGTCCACCTTCAAATTATAGAACAACTCTTTGGTACAATAAAAATGGCATTTCCCTTTCTGCATCTAATTGGAACAAATAAAATGCTTACATTATTTGGCAATGTTGGAAAAAACATTGTCCCATGTCATTTATTTCCTTTTGTTATAGTATTGCAATGTTGCAATACTATGAATGTAATGGAAATTTTATAAATCAGAACTCAAACAAATAAAAACTATTTTTGGTTGATTCAATATTTATCTTACACTTTGGGATTCTCCTTCATCATCTTTCTAAAGTGTTGAATATTTTATATAAAGTATAAACCACGTTGTCCTTATTTTTGCACTTCTTTTAACTTGTATCATTATATGCACTTAAATTTTGATTGGTGGGTGCTTAATCATATCCAAAACGTATTGAGCCTTATTATAGTGATCAAGTATATTACATATGCTTTGTTGTATTAAATTTGGTGACATTGCAATGCCTTTACTTGTCAATATAATGTCAAGCTTATTGTAAGTTTACAAAAGTATAAAATGTGTATATAAAACAAGATTGTACCATAAGAAGTCTTAATTATTATTATAAATTCTCCTTGGATATAATATTAGTTCTTGACATACATTCAAATGACTGTTATACTCATAATCTGTGGGTTAAATATGTTTACTTTTGGCGCGCATGGTGGATCATTTTATTCCAAGAGTGGTGCCTATTTCATCAGGGTATAAAGTCATACCATAACAAATGAAACAAGATATCTTAATAATAAAAAAATCAGACTTGGAAATAAATAAACAACACAAATATCATATGAAACAAATAATTGTAGTTATTTATCCATCTACAAAAAAACTAAAAAATCATATATAATAGATAACTAATCATTACAAAAAACTAAAAATCATATTCCTTATGGTAACCACATGGTGTTATGTATTAACTATCCATAAAAGTTCCAAACAATACTATAAATATATAACATGTCAACGAGTGTGAAGAAATCACTAATGACATCAAAATGCTATTAAAATTGGATACAATCATGTATACAATGCCTGAAAACTTTGCAAACATTTGTGACTAAAAATTTCACAAATGTTGGCTATAATAACTAAATACTTTGTAAACATTGTCAACTAGGTCAACCCTTGATGAACATGTAACATTTTTGTATTTTCACTATCAGGAAGAATTGTGCACACTATGATTGTCAAGTTAGAATTCATGACATACAACATAGGTATCCCATAATTTCCATGTAGCATCTTGAATGGCAGTCTCACACGATGTACCTCGAACCTGGTAGTGTAGTTGAATTTGAACACAACAAGCAACCATTCCTCAACAAGACCCATGTGATGACTAATTTGAGATTCCCCCTTAAGGAATCTCATAAATTTTATGCTTGGATCATTGAGAAGGTTGTGTTTCTGGATGATTACTGTTGGTTTAATGGATGCATTCCAAATGCATCCTGCTAGGAAAAGGTCTTGAATCTCTTGGTAAAAATGAATTGGCCAATCACAAAAATTTATAATCTCTATTTATAGATTGTGATATTTAACATCCATGCTCATTTTCTCTCATACACCATAGACAAGATTAAAGAAATGAGCATAATTATGAAATTTAATGTCACTGTACTTTGGCCCATTTATGTCAGTTTCCTCAACCTGTACGAGACTCAATTTCTCTATCTGAGCAAGGACATTTCATGGAAGATACGGGTGGTAGTTGGTCAACCAACTAGAGACCCATGTATCTACATTATGCGTCCTCACGTATACTTGTATCAAATAAATTATTAGCTTTTACATGTTGACCATACGAAGTAGAATTAAATAACACATAACCCATTGTGTTTTCCACCCTGCCAATATGTTGTGCATATTTTTTTTAATCATACAAAGAAATCGAAATGAAATTTTGTCTCAAACAAATAGACATGGTACATTTTCATAGCATGTGTATTGAATTAAGAGATTATACCTATTCTTAAGAGGTTGACCTTTCACCAAGTAGAATCAAATAACACAAAACCCACTATGTTTTCCACCCTACCAATATGTTTTGCATTTTTTTGTTAATCATACAGAGAAATTGAAATGCATTTTTTTCTCAAAAAAATAGATGTGGTACATGTTCATAGTACGTGTATTGAATTAAGAGATTCTACCTATTCTTGAGAGGTTGAAATTTCACCAAGTAGAATCAAATAATGCAGAACCCACTGTGTTTCCACCTTACCAAAATATTGTGCATTTTTTTTGTTAATCATACAAAGAAATTGAAATGCATTTTTTTCTCAAAAAAAAATATGTGGTACATATTCATAGTACACATATTTCTTAAGAGATTCTACATATTCTTGATAGGTTGACCTTTCACCAAGCAGAATCAAATAACACAAAACCCACTGTGTTTTCCACCCTACCAATATGTTGTGCATTTTTTTTGTTAATCATACAGAGAAATTGAAATGAAATTTTCACTAAAAAAAAAACATGTGGTACATGTTCATAGTATGTGTATTGACTTAAGAGATTCTACCTATTCTTGATAGGTTGACCTTTCACAAAGCAAATTCAAATAACATAGAACCCACTGTGTTTTCCACCCTGCCAATATGTTGTGCTTATTTTTGTTAATCATACGGAGAAATTGAAATGAATTTTTTTCTCAAACAAATAGATGCGGTACATGTTCATGGTACACACATATTGAATTAGTAGATTCTACCTATTCTTGAGAGGTTGAACTTTCACCAAGAAGAATCAAATAATACAAAACCCACTATATTTTCCACCTTGCCAATATGTTGTGCATTTTTTTGTTAATCATACAGAGAAATTGAAATGAAATTTTCACTCAAACAAATAGATGTGGTGCATATCCAAGGTACATGTATTCACTTAAGATATTCTACCTATTATTTAGAACTTGAGGAAGGAGCGTGTGCAGTATGTGCAATGGGCAAATGGCAATGCACAACTGGAGCATCAAGTACTAAAATGCTTGAAATTAAAAAAAGACACCTTTAAAACACTTGAAAATAAATAGACCAGAGTGAAAATTGAGTGAAAAATTTCTGATGTTAGATAGATGTTAGTGCAAAAAAATAGAATCAGTTAGGTGGAGACATGAAAGTCTAGTGTGAAAATTGTAGACAACTCGTGTGAACAACTTTTTTAGAAGATGCAACTACATTCTCTAATCAAAAAGACACTCTCAATTCTAACAAAAAAGAAGCTACAAAGCTACATAACAATATTGAAGAAGGTGCATGTGTAGTATGTGCAATGGACAAATGCCAATCCACAAGTGGAGTAGTGTGTACTATGATGTTTGCAATGAAAAAGGAATCTACTAAGAAAACACTTGAAAAGAAGCGACCAAATTGAAAGAGATAGATAATGTTTTGACTGAATAGATTCTTCTTGCTCTTCATAGATTGAGGAAGGAGCATGTGCAGTATGTGCAATGGGAAAATAGCAATGCAATGGTCAAGAAAAACAAAATCAGTTGGGTGAAGACATGAAAGTCCGATGTGAAAATTGTAGACAACTTGTGTGAACAACTTTTTGAAAAGATGACATGCTTACCTATAGATGGAGGTTAACTAGTGTATGCTTCTACACTCCTTAGTAACTCTTCAAAAATCACCAAAGTGAATGCACATTTCCCGACATCAACCTATCACTATAGCCAAAATTTTATATGGAAGAATGCTATTGCATAATGTCATACCAAAAAATGGACTTACCTATGTATAATTGTTAAATTTGAACCATACCTTCCATTGGGTTTACACTCACGAAATACAATCACCAATGAGGACTCCTTTCCGCACATTGGAATGTTGAAGAGAACAAAAAAGACTAAAACAATAAATAAAATTATGAGGTGGTAGAAGCCAGTTAATGGAAAAAGAAATCTACAATACCGTTCCTATTACAATATAGAAATTGAAATGAGTTTTCTCAGTCACCTGTATTAGATGTCATATCATCTGCCTCATCCATAGTAGGTGTGCTTGACATCTCAAATTGCATATTGACATTCATATTAAATCTATTTTTCATGGATAAGGGAAAGGAGTCACACACAGGAGTTCAATGATCTGACTATTGTGCATCACACTTCCTATGATGGGTTGCACATTGAGGACAATCACTACTTGGAGTAAACCATGGACACATGTGAATAGTGCTAGTTACAACTACATCAAGATCTTGAATGAATTCAAACAACAATGTATTGGATTGTTGTAGATCCTATAGAAACCTCTTGACACACTGTGCATATGACTGTACCTTTTCTAGACACTAGGGCGGTGTACGCATCACTTTCTTTAAGATTTTGTTTGTGTCATTCCAAATACACATTTTTTGCAAATGTTCATCATGTTCATGACTAATAGAAGGATCTTGTGTAGGGGTGAGAAGATTAGGACTATTTTCTTGGACACCCCCTATGAAAAGGTTTCATTCAAATATGTCCCTCTATCAATGGCTTCACCTTCATCAACTAAATAACAACACACAATAAACTTGTATTAGGTAGTAGAAAATGAAAAACACAATTGTCTCATAAAGTAATGCACTTCAAATTGAAATTCACTTACTGTGGACCACCCCTTCAACATCAAATGATCTTTTAATCAGTTCGGAAACCTTAAGGACATGTTTGCAAGTGTTCACCTACAAACTCCAAGGGAATTCACAAACAAAATTGTGTTCACCAAATTTTCAAATGAGGTAGTGGTCGCACCTACTTTGACTTTTCACCTAGTGCCATCTAGGATGTGTTTAATCTAGAACACAATAATCATTCACAATTACCTTCGCCCTCTCCAAACTAGATTTAATATTTTAAATCTTATAGTTCATAAAAAAACCATGATTCTGTAACTTTTTCTTTTGCCTAAAAAATGGTTCCATTTTATACACAAGTGTGTAATACAAATAGTCCATTTGCCTTGTGCATTTTTTTTTATGATCACATAAGTATTGATTTTTTGATGTGCAATGGTATGACTCAATGAAAGCATTTGTATCCTCATCAAAAATGAAGAAAGTATACAATTCATATTGTAGACATAACAAGTCAATGTGATGTTAGATCGGTGTAGGACAACTAAGAGGGGGGGCGAATCAGTTGTCACAAAATTTCAAACTTAAAAACTTTAACAATTATCAATTCTACAACCAAACTATTATGTTATTAAGTATGAGCATGAAACACAAATCACAAAAAGTAAATCAACACAATGAACACCGTATTTTTATGTGGAAAACCCAATGAGGTAAAAACCATGGTGAGGATTAACTCACAATATAAAAGATTATAAAATTGAATACAAAAGCTCACTGCCCAGAAGAGGACTCACTGTCTAAATGCAAAGGCTCATGCCTACATAAAGGAATCACTATCCAACAGGGAGGCTCACTACCTATAGAAAGGACTCACTATCCAATAGGGAGGCTCACTGCATACGGATACAAAAGAGAACAAAGATCCACCACAACAATTAACACACATCCGCAACCTTGACTAAAGGATTATAGAAACCTCTAGCTCATTGCCTTCAGGAATTCAACACAATGAAGAATTTTTCCTCAACACACTTTCACACATTTCTTCTCTTATGATTTGTGGCTCACTTCATCACTTTACATCACACTGTCATACAATTCTTCACAATTCGACTTGCATTTATACCATCTTCAACCTTAGAACCTTTCTTCAAGGTCGGCCACAAAAAATTGATTTCATAAATTCAAATTATGTTGGCAACTCAACATTCTCACAATGGAAAGGAATGAAAATGGACCAAAAACACTTAACCAAGACCAAAAATAAAATGTCTTGAATCAATCACATGCTTCCTTAATTAAACTTTATTCTTCAAATGAAGTGTAAACACCAGGTCGGCCAAACCTAATGAAAACACAAATGAACATTGATGTACATATTTCCCAACACTTGAAGATGGCATGTGGATGCCACAACACACTTCATTATGCACGAGAATACATCTCAAATTCTTCCAAATACATCTACAACAAGTGCAATACTCTTCAAACATTGAACACCTTTCACCGATCCATCCAAACTGTGCAGACACACACATCAACACTGAAACATAACTTCTAGATCACCAAACCTCAAACTTCTTTTCTAAAACCTAGAGAACACCTTCACAAGATATATCCCAGATCTGCAAGAAACAAAACAAAACAATGGAGGACTATGGAGCAAAAACATTTCTCCCAGTCTTCAGAAGACCAATTCTATCATAATAGTTCACACATCGGTGAACATAATTTTTATGTACCATCACACCAGAAGCTAAAACTAAGGAGATATCACCACTATAGAAGAATTATCAAACCTTCAAATCTGCACAAGCATAGGGTCAACATAGGAGAAATTCATAGCACATACCAGAGCACATTTTGAACACACTCAACATTCTGACTTATCTTCTTTATTAATTTTCTCAAAAGCACTTGGAAACACGCCAACTGAGTACATTTGCAATGTCATAAAGATAGCTCCATGTACTCACAACATCTCAGTAGCATCTCAACCATACATGTACAATTTGCAACATACTAAATTGTGTCGACATCAATGACAACACCACCAAACAAGCTCATACTTGCAACAATCTCCCCCTTTGTCATTGATGGCAACACATGATGTGAAAAACTTTCAAAGACAACATCTTTCACAATATCCCAAGAGAACACCTTCTCTTCTTTTGCAAGTATTTTTCACATGAATTTCTCTCCCCCTTTGACATCAATGGCAAAGAAAAAATACTCTGATCACTCCCCCTTGGGAGTACACCCATTAAACTCATACTGCAACAATGAAAACCATTTGTACTCCCCCTGCAGAGTAGATCCATTTATTAGTCCATATGAATGAAGAATCTATGAATCCACTAAACTAACGCACCTTCATGTGCACCTAGTTTGGAGGGCCAATGACCCCCAACCTCTCCCTAAGGTGCTCAAAAGTATTCTTCGAAAGAGCCTTAGTAAATATATTTGCAATTTTTTCCTTAGTTGTCACATACTCCAGTCTAACTTCATTCTCCAACACCTTTTCTCTCAAGAAATGATATTTGATAGATATGTGTTTTATTCTTTAATGGATAACTAGATTCTTTGAAATATTTATAGCACTCGTGTTGTCACAAAAAATAAAAATAGGCTCATCACATATTACTCCAATGTCTTTTAGAGTTTGTTTCATCCACAACACCTGTGTGCAACAGGATGTTGCAACAATATATTCTACCTCTGCAATGGATAAAGAAATTGAGTCTTGTTTCTTACTCAACAAAGAAACCAATCTTCTGCTAAGAAAGAAAGAACCTCCATTGGTACTCTTTCATTCGTCCACACAACCAGCCTAGTTTGCATCGGTATAAGAACATAGGGTGAAATAAACACCCTTGGGATACCATAAACCATAATCCAATGTACCTTTAAGATATCTAAATATCCTCCTTACAGCTGTAACATGTGCCTCTTTAGGATCTGCTTGAAATATGGCAACTGGACACACTAAATGCATAATATCCGATATGGTATTAGTAAGGTACAACATTCCACCAATCATAGATCTATATTTTCTCTAATCATTCTTAGCAAATTCATCATCTTTGTTTAGTGTACATCTAGTTACCATAGGAGTACTAACCGGTTTGGAATCATCCATACCAAACTTCTTCAACGGCTCATTTCCATACTTAAATTATGAAATAAATATCCCTTTATCAGTTTGATTCACTTGTAGGCCAAGGAAGAAATTCAATTCACCAATCATGGACATCTCAAATTCTTTTTGCATCTCTTCAACAAACTTTTTATACATGCCTTCATTTCCACCAAAAATGATATCATCAACATATACAACTACTATCAACATTTTGTTACCTTGCACTTTGAAGTAGAGATTTCTATTAGCAGAGCCTTTGTTGAATCCTTGCTTTGTCAGGTATCTATCCAATCTTGCATACCAAGCCCTGGGAGCTTGCTTCAATCCATACAACACCTTCTTCAACTTACAAACCATGTTCAATTTTTTTTATAACTAAAACCCTTCAAGTTGTTCCATATACACTTCTTCCTCCAACTCACCATTCAAAAATGTTGACTTAACATCCATCTAATACACTTTGAAATCCTTGTGGGAAGAAAATTCCAAAAACATCTTAATAGATTCCATTCTAACCACAGGGGCAAATTTTTCTTCAAAATCTATACCTTCAATATGTGAGCATTGCCAAGTTTATAGCTAGTAAGATCATTGAAAAGATGAAGAAGTATTCATCAATGTTTCTAATGCCTCACCCCATATTTTTTAGTGAAAAACATGGAATCCATGGAGATGATTGAATTATACAAGTGGAAAACCATTGTATCCAACATCCATGGAGTCTAAACCCTGATAATGTAAGGCATATTGTTTCCATGGGGCCAATAAAAGTAGAAGTTGTCAATGTCTTGTGCATTCCAAATTATGATACTTATCGAATCATATTTGTGTTTGTATGCATGAATAGAATACACCTTTATCCAAGCATTCATTACATCCTTTCTTGTGAAGGATTCATCTCTCTTACTCGTCATGCCATAGAAAATAGGATTAGTAAGGTGTATGTACATTATTGCATTGACAATCATGTCCATGAGTAAAAGGATTTCAATATAGCTTTTATATTTTGCGAATAGATTAGGGGTGAACCTGCAACACAAGTCTATGCTTGTGTTTCCAATTCCATGGAAAAATTCACCATTGATATTGACATGAAACATTTGTTTGAAGAGCAGATAGACAACATCGGGTCTATTGTACATAACCTTTGCAACAAAGTAGTATTGATAACCTTGCTTTTTTTAAAATGTTTGTTGTCTTTTCAATAGTGGAGGCTAGTTCCCGTGGTCTTTAGAACCATATCCACACCAATAGTTGTAAAGGAAGCATCATCTCATCATCTTCAAGCAAGAGAGAGTAAAATATCATTGGACCATACACATGAATGTTGAAAGGTACAAACTTGTGCCACAATTATTTTGCTATAATTTTTATTGTTGATGAGTCCTATGATGGTCTTCTCTCTTTTTTGACATGCACAAATGAAGCTTCAAAACATTCAACCAACCCTTTACTGTGAATGAAATCATCAAGTCTGCTACGAGGAATTATTGCAACAAGGTCAAGGACCCCATTGTGTTTTATGGCAATAGGAGTCCACTCCAAATTGTAAGAGGAAAAATGAGAGCCTCAATCCCATACATCTTGCACCTCCATATCATCTTCCTTCTTCCATTTCAAGCCTCTCCCCATTCTAGGTAAGGTAGGAATTAGCCAAACATTTAAAATGAAAGTGGATTTTTTCAAACAAAAGAAAGGAATTATTCATTGAATGTAAATAAAATATGCTTGTTGTCACACCCTATCTTGTTGTTATTGATTTACTTTTACATTCACAAGTAAAAAGGATGGTAAATGCAATCATGATTTTGATAATTTTATTAAAATTAATGGAATATTGAAATAGGTATTAAGGTATTATTGCCTTGGAAGAGTAATTATGTTTGTATTGATGATGAGCATCTATTACTATATGAATATTCTTAAGTTTTATGATGCAAATGGATTTATTATGAATGTCTAACTACCATTGCAAATGTGCTAAGTTGGTTGCAGTGATAGGTTAAATCCTCTGAAAGAGAGGGTAAGTATCACTCGAGAGAAGTGATTGGTTGGATAACCCTAAATGAAACCTATATGAGCTCATACACACACTCACAGTAGAATGGTTGAGTCAAGTTATTGTATTGGGAATTGGTAAGTCATCCTTAGTATGATGTGTTGCATTAGTAAGGGGTATGATGTATGTATGTATGTATATATATATGTGTGTGTGTGTGTGTGTGTGTGTGTGTGTGTGTATGTATGTATGTATGTATGTATGTATGTATGTATGTATGTATGTATGTATGTATGTATGTATATATATGTATACATGTATACATATGTATGTATGTATATATTTATATATATATACATACATATATATAATATAGTCAATATAGTTATTATTATTATGTGAATGTTAACGTTTGTATTCATTTATACATTGAATGTATACATACTTGATTGACTTGGGATATATATGTGTGTGTGTGTGCATATATAAATATATATTTATATATATGTGTGATGCTTTGAGGGCAATTTATATATATAACACAAGTCAATTTTTATATAAGATATGCAAAGTATTTGAAGGCCAAATTATACATATGTTGACATTGGATAGAGGTCAAACCATATGCAAAGTATTGCACAACAATAAAGTTCGACATGGAAGAAAACCATAGTCGATACTATTGGAAATACATCTTTTCACTAGTAAATAGAAAATTACTCCAAACTTGGATGTTTTTATACAAAGCAATGGAATATTTATAAGCTACAACATATATTATAAAGCACATGATAATAGGAAAAGCGCACAATAAGATATGAAATGGTCAAAGTACCAATAATACACTATTATTGAGGAGCGACTCATCTATGCTTTGTTGCTCAATTAAACTATGACCAAGTCAACATGATGTAGGTGTTTCTTGTAAGCAAAGGACTGATTCAATAAGAATAACCACACCAAAAGATAAAGAGTTGACTAAGTACTTGGAACCAACATATAGAAGTTTTAAATATGTAGAATTCTATCCTAGTTGAAACTCAACTGTCATCATTTGGGCATGTGCACCTTTGAATTAGTCTTTAGTTGCTATCAACTAAATTAGTCAATCTATAGCATATTATGATGACTTTACACTCAAATTTCTGCCACCTTCAAGTTGTACGTAGTGAGTTGACTTGCATGGAGAGAGCTATCGACTGGCATGCCTTTTTTGTAGGTTGCAATGTCTCAATTTTCTATATAAATATATGGGATAGCTCCCTTATTTGGAATGCATTCTAATGCAAACTTATTATGTTGCAATTATTCTAAGAGCTACATATTTTGAGAGTTGGGAGTTATTGTGTGAGATTTGTGAATTACTTTGTGAGTGCATATTGTTATCTTGAGGAAGGAGTCATAGAGAAGTATTTCTTTGAGAGAGCTAAGTGAAGCTAGGAAGTTGTTGTTGGAAGTTTGTGTGTCAAGTCAATCAATTGGATTAAGTGTATTACAGGCATGAGGATCTAGTCTTCTCTTATGAAAAGAATGAGATTCGTATGTTTTTTTTGGTATTGCTTGAGAAATTACTTGCATTAGGAAGTCATAGCATTTGTTTTGGAAAGGAAAAAGAAGTTGTGTTATTCTTTTCTATGAAAGTGATTGTATTTATTCCATAATAGGAGTGTTTTTTTATCAATGGTATTATATACCAGGAATGATGAAATATGATTAAAAGAAGTATCTTATTACTCCTATACATCCTAAACAAGGATTAGATATTGAAGCTTTATACATAGGTAGCTTAGACTATGTGTATATTGTGAATTGTATCAACATTATGAAGTAACTTGACACTATATCTTATTATGCTAGGAAACCAAGTAAATGATAGGGTTAGCATTGCAACAAAGGTGAAGGTATGAAATGTAGGATGTGACGTTATGTAAACCACTTCAAGTATCTTTACTAAACTGATCACTTGGTCATACGTCACTCTCAAATGAAATCCTGGGTTTGGAACAACCTAATGAGTTGAGAATTTTATTTGGGGAAACCCTAGATTAAGAGTTACCTACTAGACTGAGGAAAGTACTTGACTACCATTGAAACCTATAGGTTGGGATTACTCTACATGGTTAGGTATATTAATTGGTCTTGTATGGAACATATAGGTTTAGATTAACATTATGAATGGACTATTCATTAGATGATGTTTTATCATAAGAATTAGGATATGTCAAGGTTAAAACTCACCTAAGTGATTAAGTTGTTCACTTAAGTTTATGGAGTACTATATGCTTAGAACCATAGGAGGGATTATCTATTGAGTTAAAGTGGCTACTTGGTTAGTTGCTTTACACTCTTGAAATGAAGTTACATTGTTGACAAGATTCTACTTTGAATAACTCTTTTTACTAAGGGGATTATACTCTCAAATGGAATCATCTATTGTTATGATTATTTTTTGATTGAGTTCAACCATTGATGTGGCTATTCTCTTGATGAGAACCACTTATTAATGTGACATATATTACTATTTGGAGTCCGTTATTATAAATATTCAATCTATGAATAGAAGAAGCTTATGTAGCTACACTTTATATTATTAAGATATCCCTAGGACTAGGTTGTCTGTCCAATGAAGGGAATAGCTTGGAAATATTTTTATGCAAAGTTCCTGTGTAAACTAGAAAATATTGTATGCTATACCTAGGAAGTATAATTTTTATCAACAAGGTATGCACCTAAAGCTAATCTATCAACTCAAGTACCTGTTGATACATGGGAGCATTCCTAGGCCTATGGGTTGCCTAAAAATTGGAATGAACCTCCAGAGAAGGTTGGTTACTCTTGCTTGATCACCTATAACTTGATCAATCCTACTTATTTTGAAGGAAAAGGGTAAGAAGGAGATTGGAAATAACTTTTAAATTCCTAAAAATGATTAACTATAACTAACTAAGCAATGCATCAAATTGTTTTCTCAAACCTATAACTTGTTTAACACACACAATTGCTCAATGATTCAGTTGTAGCATAACACAACTCAAAATTTCATCATACCTATGCATAAGTGTTTCATAGAAAGGTGGGACACTCACAACTCAAGAAGGAAAGAAGATTTCACAACTTGTTGTTGCTTCTATCCTTGAAACAATCATATGACCTACATAGAAGATATTATCTATCTTGCCTAAAGGAGATGCAAGAGACATACATAAGAGGAAGCACATAAGATTTCACAAGTACATTCATCAATCTTCACTTTTCACACAATGAAACAAGCTTTGAGAAGGTAAAATCAACTGAATTTTATTGATAAAAGGTGTTTTTTACAACTTGTACAAGTCTAAAAATGAGTTACAATACTATTCATGCTTGAAAGAACTCATAAAAGTTATAATATGCAACTAGTAAATAGCAAGAACTAAATGAAAAAAGGCCTGAAAGATTATCCTTACAACTGCGCAATAGCTTGCATGAGAATAGGAACATGTGAGAGAGAGAGAAGGATAATTCTTCACTTCATCTTGTTGGGTCAAGCTCCTTTGGTCATCCAAAACAATAATCCCTACTTTTCAGCCCCTTAAACTTCTCCAAAAGATATTATAGTGTTGAAAAAATTCCTTCCTTGACCTTATCCAACAACTAAGACCCCTAAAATAGGTCCTACGTGCCCTCAAATGCTCCAAAACTAGGTCAAAACTACCCCTACATCTTCTCAACCAACATCCCTATATGCTTGCAAATGTTCATGAATGCTCATCAATTCTACTCAACTACTACAATTTCATATCCCATGCTTATAGGACATGTGAGGAATAGTTCGAAATGGTCAGAAACCTCCTAGGGAATGACACATGTTCATGTCCTAAGACTTCTTTAATGCTAATTTTAGTCTCTATTTCACAACATACTATCCATTTTCTGGTCTATCCTATGCATTTTATTGTTGTTTTCCCTCTATCTTTGACTATACTTTTGTTAGTTCATAATTAATGATTTCACTCTTTAAACCTAGCACTAAGTACCTTTCTAACAACAAATTGAAAGAAATATTAACAGATTCAAATTTTCATTTCTTCTCAAGTACATCTAGCATCAAACCTTCAAAGGCATTAATAGAGAGATTGAGATACTCCAGTGTTGGCACTGAACTAATACCCTTAAGAGACACTGTCACTTTATCACTATTTTGTATCCTTGACTTTCCCTAGATGTATTAACAAAAAATCTGCATTCCTAGCATTGGACTATGGTGCATCATTTTGAAAACTTCAATTTCTTCCAATGGTACCTTCATACCCACCAACTATAAAGTTTTTCTCAAACTTTCCTGAAGAAAACTATCCCTGTCTACATTCTATCAAAGAATACATCAATACTTTCCCAAGATACTCTAAATAAAATTTGCAAACATCAATGTAGGTAAACAACCTTGGTTCACAACCATAGAGACTGATAACTCTTTTGGCTTGATAATATAGATTTACAACAGTCATAGAAGATTCATTTCCCATGATCTTTATATTAGACCTCTTTCCATTGTATTGGGAGAGCAATGACATTGGTAATGGTGAAGGCTAAGCAAGAAGGTAATCTAAGGACCCCATGATATCTCCATCTACTTAGAATAGAATAAGCACCCATATCATGATTATAAATGCTTCATCCTTTGCTTGGACAATGCTTATAACCTCTTATCACTATTATTTAACCATGGAACTTGGCTCTTTGTGTCACCTCTCAACATTTATAATAGAGGTGATATCATTCATGGAAGCTAGCCCAGGAATGCCTAGCTTCACCCTGAATAGATCTAACTCTGGGATGACATCAAAAATCATGTCAACAATTATGGGTCCAACAAGAATGAATAGGGTTATCGAGCTATAAGGTTTAAGGCACATACCATCATGTGTATGAATGGTATGTTTTGTTTCTTCATAATTTTCCTTTTGTAATGAATGTAATACTAATGTTTCTTTGGTGATAACATTCACACAGCTTGCGGGGTCTATTAAGACTCTTGTCACAATATTACCATTAACACAAGCAAGAATGTAGAGAGGTGAAGGTTTGTTGTTTAAGGGTAAATCCTGTGATGTGAATATAATGTCTGGCCAACCAAGTGCGGGTGGAGCAGTGGAAGTTACTGTGACCATATTAACATAGGCCTTGGGTTGGGTAACAGAATCAGTGGGATTAATAATCATATTAGCAGAATGTGATGAAAACGGGTCCGTGCATATCTACAATTCACTATTAGCCTTCGCCACTAATTTGTTGGCATTTTTTTTATTCCCATCCAGACGAATGGTACCGTCCTTGATGTAGTCTTGTATCTCATGATGCAACTACATACAATGTTTGGTATCATTTCCATTAACATGATGGTACTGATAATAAGTGCTCCCATCATACCAATTAGGGTAGGGTTCTATAACAGGCTTAGAGGTCGGCAAAG
Organism: Sequoia sempervirens; assembly: GCA_007258455.2. Lineage (NCBI taxonomy): Eukaryota > Viridiplantae > Streptophyta > Pinopsida > Cupressales > Cupressaceae > Sequoia > Sequoia sempervirens. The sequence goes on from VDFB02108037.1 coordinate 28,681, forward strand.
TTATGATCTTATCCTTCAATAGCTTCTATAAGATGAAAGTATAAGATTCTAATAACTTTGTGAATTTTCGGTTGTGTTTGAGGGGTTGTTGTCATCAATAGAGGCTACTACATTCACAATGACTTTACCTTTTCCAAAAATTGATATGATAGATTTCCCTTTAGAACAGGAGTGCAAGGATGATCCCCCAAATTGAACAACCATCTACTGGTATTCTCATAAGGTTGTACACAAGTGAGCGAAAGAAGGGTATTTCATCAAGGTGAACTTCTCTTTCCAAGGCCTTTGTAAGTTCCCAATGAACACCTTCTGCATGTCAGAATCAGGTAGTTGATACAATATTTGAGAGAGGATCGCTTGGTAGCATGCTATGAAATCAATGATCTTTTCATTATCTCCTTTTTTACATTGGATGAGATCCGAAAAGGTCATCTTCAACTCAATGTTTGCTTGAAACTGTCTAAGGAATTGATTAACAAGTTGTTTGAATGAGAAAATAGAGTTGTCAGGAAAGGAATAGTACCACTCGAGTGTTGTGTCCTTGAGGGATTGGGGAAACAGTTTAGCCATCAATGCATCGTGATGGAAGAATTCTGTGTGCAGGGTGTTAAAGGAAAACACGTGTGTCTATGGATCTCCCTTACCACCATAATTCTCAAATTTAGGGATCTCCATTCCTTGTGGGAACATATTATTCAAGATGGCCACTGACAATGGGTTATGTTAGAAGAATTTTTGGAAGATAGGTTGAGTAGAGGCTTGGGAAATGCTTGCTAACTAGCTCTACATCTTACCAATATTTTGAAGGAGAGTATTCAAAATAGGGTCGTTAGAAGATAGAGGGCTAGAGGAACCTCCCCTAGAACCATCGCTAAGGCCACCTCCTGAACCTCCACTTGTATGACTTCCACCAGAGCCACCACCAGAGTCGCCGCCACCAGTAGGGCCTCCACTAGAACCACCACCATGACCTCCACTAGTGCCACCTCTACTAGCACCACCTTCACTGTCAAATCCAACACCACTACCAAAGCCTCCACCACTCATCTCACCAAATCCTCCACCACTAGAGGTGACAAGAGGGGTGAAACTAAAGCCCTAGGGGACCTTATTTACTTTGATAGTTTCAAGGTTTTTGAAGGTAGAAGGGACTACATCAGCCACATAAATAGAAGTGGGAGGCATTGATACCCCTAACTATCCTTCACACTCATCAAAAGTGACTCCTTATGCAAAGCTAGGGTTGCTCAAAGGAGTGCACACTTCGATAAGACCAAGGAGACTACTTAGAAGATCTATACATGTCCGATCTTTACCCATCATATGTTTTAATTCACTAACAACCTGAGCAGCTCTAGCCATCTTCATATTTCTTTCCAAGTGGTCTTCTAAGTTTCTCAATCCTTTAACAAGGGAAGACACATATTCTATAGGGATTTGAATGGCCTCATACTCATCCACTAATGATGGCATAGGAGACATAAGAGGAGTGGGAATGTGATCAATTTCATCAATAAACCCCATCTCATTCCTCAATAACTACTCCTGTGCAGCTACACTAATAGTGGGACCAAAGAAAAGGCCTATAGTTAACCCAATAGAGACCTTTGTCCTTTCCATCGGAAGGTGTCATATACTTCTCCTAATGATGTACCTAGAAGTTATGGATTGGGTTGTCATGCTCATAAACCTTCACAACACTCAAGACCACAACAATCACGGAGTACCCAAGGGAAGCTTCAACACCAATGGATGAACAGACATTGGTTCACGTCGAGTTCACCAAAAATGTGAGAGGGGGACCATTACATGCAAGACCCCAAGTCATGGAGGGCCAAGACACAAGAGGCTTCCCTAACTTACCTTAGCCAAGTGTAATGTAAGGAAATGCGAGATGGGAGTAATGAGGATTGTAAGGCCTCTCAGTCACTCTATAGACCCAACAAATAGGGAGAGGCTAGGTGAGCCAGTTTTTAGGTCTAACACTATGCCTCATAAAGCTCTTTGTTCAAGGACAGAAGTGTGATCTTTGGACATTAGTGCAGCGCATTGGCATCTTAAAATTGTGCTATCGTTCGTATGGTTAGACAACAATGAAGATAAGTTCAAACCAACAAAACTAGCTAATAGCCCAATTGACTAACTAAAGGGCTAGAATGATGTGACTAAATAAATTAAATACTCTATAATATCATAAAGTATGAAAGAGTGGTGAAAATAAGGAGAATCTCACCAAGGAACTCATTCGCCAGCTAGTTCTCTGAGAAACATGCACACCTACACATAGAAAGAGAGAAAATGTTGGGTGGTTGTATAGGGGCCTGCCTCAATTAGACCCCCGTTTAGGTGTTTCCACCTCCATGAATAGCCAAGGAAATGAGATAAAGGAAATAATATTGTAAAGAGGAAAGAAGCACTACAAAACAATGTTATGCTGCTCAACCAAGTGATAGAGGAGAGGAGAGGGAAGCTTACCACCTCCACCAAGAGCACTCAAGGTTACTTGGGGGAGAAAATGAGTACTCAAGCCTCTGTTGCAATGGTGTCATCCCAAACTTGCTCTACCGAAGTGATGGAGTGTTGCTTTGGTTGCAATGGAATGCTTGAATGCTTGGAGTGAGTGAGGGTGAATGCTTGAGAGCTTGAAAGTGAATGTGATAGTGCAAGAATGGATGCTTGATGTGGTAAAGAGTTGGATTGAATGTTTAAGGGATGAATTTGAAGAAAGGATGGACAAAAATCACCATATTCGGGTCAGTCGGCCGAAGGGGGCATTACAACTTCACTTCCAATGAGAAGTGTAATGCCTCTATAGGTTCAGCTGTAGGAATCTTCCAAGGATGTAAGCACACCGCATGGGCGTCCTCAATAAAAATGCCTCCATTGATGCTCAAAATAGGTGCCAAGTTGGATGCACACAATAGAATTAGGTGGAATTAAGCCTCCAATCTTGGTTTTCTAAGGTGGGTAAAGGAAGAAAGAGGATTTGCACATGGAGTGAAAATTCACTCTTATACACCATCATCATCTTCTTGAGGTTCTATTAACTTATGTTTAGTCTCCACACAATTAGCCAACCAATATTTTTTTCCTCTTCATTCCCCTCAAGTGCAACAACAACATACACATGTCTTGCAAACAAATTTTGATTTAATAACTTGCACGTGTCTATATAATTTGACCAATCTACATACATCCACTCATATGTATATAAATAAATAATTTAGTATTACAAAATAGTAATAAAGTGAAATAAAATGAAATAAATTGAATTAAATTACCTTCTTATACAAGGTCTTAAACATTTTCATAGTCTTCTAATGCAAAAACTTGATCATTGTATTCAATTGTTGTTTCATATTGATCATGTGCTTGTGCAGGTGTCAACGATCTTTGCTTCCACTCTTCAACCTATTTTGTATTTTCACATGCTTCTGAACCTCCTGAGATACAAAATTGACAAAAAAATGCAAGCTTCCTTGTCTAGATAGTCCATGTGCTTTCATTCGAACACTTAAATGAATGCCATTTAGTAGATCCAGTGATTGTCTCACAATCAAGTCTAGGTAGAATTTTCTCTTCTTCAACCAATCAAAAGTATAGGCGAACTATAGAGTACTCAATAAAAACAAGTGTATATAATCTTGTATTTCACCAATCCATAATCTCACATACATCTTTAAACTTTACTACATTCTCAAATTTAAATTGTTCTCTAGCAAGAATTATTTTAACACATGCACTAGCTCCATCATGTTCTCCTTTACCATGCCCAGCTTCAAAAAAAACTCTACATATGTTGGACATTAAGTTCCTTGTGAACCCTACTTAACCAATAGAACATTTGACCATTCTTGAACTATCTCGTACAATTATCTAACCATATGAGGTGTTCTATCATCTAGATTCCTCTTTCTCTTAAATTTATATAAATATATTGAAATAGTATTGAACAAACTCTAATGAGTGTAACCATTTGTCTCTCAAATATAAATTATATTCCCTCAAAACTTTTCTATCATCCTATGTTCCATCATTTGCATGTCTATAAACAATATGAACAAACATAGCCACTTGCACTAAATTATAATATTGTGATTGAATTTCCTCTTACGGAGCTAGAGTATGGTTTTTTTGCAAAATCAACCATTGATAGTATACTACCAACTAGAAATGTGTTTCTACATGTGTGAAATTGGCCATCAAGCCATCAAGCATGTTGAGAGTGCATGACATATTTTGGTACAATATTATTCTTAAATTCTAATATGAATGCATGTACACTAACGTTTTATGTAACTAAATCACAACGCTTTCCAATTTTTCCATCTTTTAAAGAATGGTCAACATTCTTAAATCTTTTAACATCCACTAATTGTTTTCCAAAATCATTATCAACACTTTCATGCATACAAACTCTTAAGAATGAAAAATTTCCACAACTAGTGCATTTTCCAAAAATACAAGAACTTTAAAAAAAAAATTCCATTAGATCTTTCACAAAACAAACTTGATATAAACTCCCTTATTGTTTCAGGTGGCATATTAACACGACATTCCTACATAATCATGTTAGTATGCAAAGTACAACGTATATATTGAAAAACATCTTAAAAATAACAAAATTGAACATGCATTTTACAACAAAAAGATATTTGTTGCTTACTAATTTTTACATACCAAGGTTTACATTTTTCAAAGGACCTTTGAATTATTTTAATATTACCAGGTAATACTAAATCACAATAAAATTTTCTATAAAATTTGGTTTGTGTTGTATCTAATAGGTGTTTTGGATGAGGATCGCAAACTTTGGACCCCACTCTTAATTTTAAAATATCTCTAGCATTAGATGATACCCTAGTATTATCATGCCAATATTTTTCAATCAAAGATTTGATTTCAACATTCAATTTCATGTCATACCTCGAGATTCAACCACTAAAACTCTACCATTGGTCGATAGGATCATTTTCTATACGTTATCTTCTTTTTGCCACTCTTAGCAATTTTTTAGGGTGTATTTTTAAAACTTCACTAATATTGCTTACCATTCTTTTATTCAAAGTTTCTTTATTAACTATAGTAGTTGTTATAGCTCTTCTTGTTGCATTCTTATCTTTAGATTGACTATTTTTTTCCAATAGACTGAATGGCACTAGCAATAATAGACATAGCATGTTTTACTGATTGATCTTTTCTTCTTTGTTTAACAAAAATGCATAAATTTTTCATTAATTTTCTCATTTTTCACATTCTCATCAATTGCATCATTAGTTGACATTGAACTGAAAGTTTTTTATGATAAAATAATTGTTTGTATAATCTATTAGCATGTGTTCTTATTTGTCTCTAAGAAATCTTACCAGGAAGATTATCCAAAACATCACTTTCAATTTTAAAAAATATATATTCATTTTCAACATCACTTCCTAGATTTTCTTTTTCATTTTCAACTTCAAAACTATTTTCATTTTCATCTTCATTTTCATCAACAAAACGGTTTTCATTTTCAGGTTCAATAAAACGATTTACATTTTCATTTTCAACAACAAAATGATTTTCATTTTTATTTTCATTTTCAATAAAAGGATTTTCATTTTCATTTTCAATAAAAGGATTTCCATTTTCATTTTCAACAACAATAAAAAATTTCATTATTATTGTCAATAAAAGGATGTGCATTTTCATTTTCAACAACAATTTGACTCAAATCTTGAACTCTATGAATATTATTGATGTCAACATTGTTATATCTAGCATTTTTCAAATCTCTCATAAAGACCATTTCCATGAGGCTCAAAGGTGGATTTGAAGACGTACCTGGATTTGTGTCTATTGAAACATTCTCCATAGCATTGAAAGGGATATTTGAAGACATACTAGGAGTAGTTTGTATATTCGTATTAGTTCCCACATTCACCTCTTGCAAGTTTGCATCATCTACATCCATGGTCTACTCAATGTTTTTATCTTCAATAGTTGTGGAATTGGATTCTTCAACATCATTCATTGATTGAATTCTCATTCTTCTTTCCCTTTGTCTTTTTGCCTCCTCTCTTTGCTTCAATTTATTTAGGGGTCAATACATTCCTATCCTTCCTCTTATTCTGACATTATGATCCCATGATTGAAAAATTTTAAAGTATATGCAAATGAATTCCAAAAATTTGAAAGTATTCCTTCTTTGTTCCTCCTTCAAACAAGTAGCAATTGAAAAAATTTCCTCTTCCTCCTTCAAACAAGTAGCAATTGAAAAAAAATCCTCTTCCTCCTTCAAACAAGTAGCAATTAAACAAAATTCCTCTTCCTCCTTCAAACAAGTAGTGATTGAACAAAATTTCTCTTCCTCCTTCAAACAAGTAGCAATTAAATAAAATTTCTCATCCTCCTTTGAAAAGAAGTATAAATTCAAGAAAACTTCTCTTCCTCCTTCAAACAAGTAGCAAATAAACAAAATTCTTCTTCCTCCTTTGAAAAAAAGTAGCAATTCAACAAAAAAATTGTTCCTCCTTCAAACAAGTAGCAATTAAACAAAATTCCTTTGTAATGATGTCCCAATGATGCTTCCTTTCAAAATTGAAAAAAATCCCAAGCTAAAGAGCTTCTACAAGACAAAAGTTGATAGAAAATAGGGAATATGTCATAGTCGGTCATACAAAACAATTCTCAAACCTGAGATGTACTTGTTTGACAGTAAAATTAAAAAAAAGGTCAAAAATAACTTGAGATCCCGTTTACTAAGCATGATCCCAATTCTTATAAATTGGGATCTCGTTTATTAAACGGGATACCATTCCATTTTCAATGAACAAATGGGAAATGGGATCCCGTTTATTAAATGGGGTCCCATTTATAAAGAAAATAGGATCCCTTTTCTTGAAATTTGAAATGTAGGTTGAGTTTTTGCTTTGTTAACAAGTTTAGGGAAAATTTTGGGGATCTGAACCTAGGCCTTAGACCTAGTTTGACCTGCAAGTTGAAGATCCTAGCAATGTCACAAGAAAATAGTGACTTTGGGCATACATCTGAAGACTTTTTTGTAGAATTTTTTGATGAAATTAAAACCCATTATAGAAGAGACGGTCCAGATTCCAAATTTGTAAAAAAAATTGCAATTGGATTATTTTTTTATTTTTCAAATAATTTCTGATGAAATAGGTACATAAACTTGAATTATCGGGGTTTTTTAGTATTTTAAAAACTTTTTATTAACATAATTTTTTTATGAATGGATTGCACGAAAGCGTACTTCAAAAAAATTATTTTCAATTTTAAAAAAATCAAAAAATGATAAGTTTAGGTCATCTTATGCATGACGTACATGACGATTTTTTAGAACACCAAATATGGCCAATAAAAAATTAACAAAAATAATTCAATAAAAAAATTACAAAAAAATATGGAAAGCATGTTTCAATGAGTTACAAATCTTTTCCCAAAAGGATTTAGAAAAATATGATTATTTAGGTCAAAATATGGATGACATTTGTATCATCTGGGTATTGAAATAAATTACATATTTGGAAACTAGACTCCAAGTACTACATTTTATGATCAGTGACTTTTTTCAAGATTCCATCTCTAAGTGCTTCAAATTTTAAGGTCAAATATGTTGAATTTTGAAAATTGGGAAAAACACTTCCACTAAATGGCCAAAAAGTGGACTCAACTTCTTGCCAACACCCTTATTTTGGTCCTAAAACATGAAATAAAGCATCATAAATGGGTTATAATTGCCCCATAAGTGTTGAAACACTTGTTACAATTATATAATGAAACGATGATATGCTCCTTCACTTCAAATTTTGTTATCCAAACTTGCAAAACAAATTAGCCTAAAAAAAATGAAAGCCAAAAGTCAATGACATGTTAAAGAGAAAATAAAATTAAAAATTTAAAGCACATGCTAAAATTTAGTCACTATTTTTTATTACCAGTAAAAAAGTGGCATTCATGATGGTATCGTCATAATTCAAAAAAGCGTTGCTCTATAGTAACGCAAAGATGATAATGTTGCTATTTTGGGTGGCATCGTTGTTTACAAATCTTTGATACCTGTAAGAATTATTAGCATCACAATTTTTAATAGGTTTCAATGATTTAATTAAGTGTTGTTGTATCTACATGAAAGGGTGTCACAATATGGCGATGCCTAAAAAATTTGTCACTATAGTCTCCAAAAGCGTCATTGTACATCTACAAAACTAGAAAAATAGAATTCGAGAGAAAAATCCATTAAATTTGATTGATACATCCCTCCTAGTGCCAAAATGTGAACGATGACGTAGTATATGCTAACTACACTTGATCCATGAGGATTTGAAGAGTAATTAAGCCACTATGTCTCAGTCCCAATAAAATCATTCAATGTACACTAAGCTAAGAAGTCATTAAAACTAACATATTAAAATATGGAAACTTCAAAAAAACCTATTCTAATCCATTGAAACTTATCCTATTGGGGGAGTGGTGTCGCATTGATGTGGAATGGTTACCCTTTCCCAATCTCATGGATAATAAGCTTGTTTCGATTGATTCTATTGAAGAGAATTGATGAAACCAATGAGAGATGAGTGATAAAACGTGATGAAAGCTATTTTAACATAATGAATGTTAAGCTATTTTAAGTGTATGCAAGGCTCAAAAGATTGAAACCCTAGTTTCAAATATGCTAAATGGATGCACCTAAGTTACCATGGAAGCCATTAATGGAAGCTAAGCTAATATGATGCAAGAAATTAACCTAAAATTCCTTTTAAAACATAAAATGTGAGTGTAGGATGAGAGTGATTTTAACAGCATAAGTTTACTATTAAAAGGTGGATCCCTATTCAATAGATGCAAGCTCTATTTATAGAATAGGAAAAATGAAACTAATGGCCAAGATCAAAAGGATCAATCAACGGTCAGAATGGAAGGAAGATGGAGGTATGGATCATGGATTCCCATCAAGGGTTGAGGATGCAAGATGATATTTAATCAAGGGCTTACATTCATCTGGAAACAAACACACTTTCAAAACTTGCACAAGAAGTCTTGTTGCAAGTTTGTTATGAAAAAAGAATATTCTCTTTTTCAAATGAGTGAAGAAAGAGAATATTCTAATGGGTGAGAAAAATTAGATATTTAGTTAATTAAAACCAAATTTAATTGTGCAAAGGAGAAGGAATATTCCTTTTGGAGGAATGTGCAAAGGAGGAATATTCCCCAGGAATATTCCTTTGCAAGTAGGAGGATTAGATTTAATTAGTAATTTGATAATTAAATAAAGTTTCAATTATGCAAATTAGGATAATTAGGATATTCATTAAATAACCATTTTATTTAATGAAAAGGGGAAGTGATATGATATTTCATTAAATAACTTAGGGTTATTTAATTAAATAAGAGGACTTAGGGATTAAATTAGATAATTTGATTTATCCAATTTAATAGGACAAAATATTAGCATGAAAGGGGATGGATTTACCTAATTATGTCAATCAGGTTAATAGATGAAAATGATGTGATTAATTAAATAGCTAAGCTAATTTAATTAATTAAGCAAAAAGAGGATGGGTTTTAGGATGAAACAGTGTTAGTATATTACATTCATGTGCATCATATCATTCAAGATATTTTTAAGTGTCTATAGTACCTACACGAGGATGTGGGATCCCTTCCAAATAAACTCTCTCAATTTTCACTTGAAATAATTTCACCGTGCAATAATGAATGCATTCTTGTAAAATGCTTCAATTGTGTTCATCATAATGTTGCCAAGAGTAGTATTTTTCATTCTACACATTGTGGGACTGAATCAACTATTCCAACATATTGAGGTGGGTATTTGAATGATAGGGGAGGCATAATTTAATTTTGTATATGTCTCAATTGATTTGGGCTACATGGTTCCAATGAAGTCTCTTAAGAGACCTAAGAGTAAAAAATGCTAAAATTTGATGGAACAAATCTCAAATTTCATGGCACCTAAGAATGTTTTTTGGGGGCATATAGGTGAATGTGGGATCTCTCCCTAATAACCTCTCTCAATTTGAATCAACTAAAAATAATTTTACCATGCAAACAATGAATGCATTCTTGTAAAATACCTCATTTGCATTCAACATAATATTGCCAAGAGCCATAGTTTTCATTATTTGCATCACGAGGCCAAATTGAATACATTTTTTTTGGTGTGGATATGTGAATGATAGGGGAGGATCCATTTCATTCCAAAAGTGTCGCAAACCTTTTGAGCTATATGTGTTTGAAAAATTCTCCTAATAAGATATCTAAGAAAAAAATGCCAAACTTTGAAGAAGAAGTTATTGAAGTTTGTGGGGCCTAGGAATGTTCTATCTAGACCTATCATGGATATGGGATCCCTCCCCAATAAATTATCTCAATTTTTATCAACTAAATTATTTAAACCATTTAAACAATACATTTATTCTTGCAAAATTCCTAATTTTCATTCAAGATAACAATGATAAGAGCTATATTATGTTTTCTTCATGGCATGGGACCAAACTACCTATGCCAACACATTGGGGTGGCTGGGTGAATGCTAGGGAAGACATCATTTTATTCCACAATTCTCTTGATTCCTCCAAGTTACATGATTCCTATAAATTCTATTAAGAGACTTGAGATTAAAAAATTTGAAACTCTAATAGATAAATTCTCAAAGTTTGTGGAGTCTAAGAATAATATATTTGTACCTAGAGGTGGATGTGGGGTCCCTCCGTAATAACCTCTCCTTTTTTGTCAACTTGAAATAATTTTATCATACAAAGAATGAATGAATTATTAAAAATGTCATTTTCATTTATTATAACATTACCAAAAGTAATATTGTATGTTCTTCACATTGTGGGATTGAACCAATTGCACCAACATGTTATGGTAGGTGGCTCAATTATAGGGGAGGCTCCACTTCATCAATTGGGTGTTTTGATACTTCTAGGCTATAGGGTTCCCATAAATTATCTTAAGAGAGCTAAGAGTAAAAATACCAAACTTTGATAGATCAGTTCTTAGAGTTCATGGAGCCCAAGAATGTTTCATCAAGAATTATAGGTGGATATTGGATCCCTCCCATTTAAACTCTCAATTTTTTCAACTCAAAACTGTTTGACTATGAAAACAATGAATGCATTATTATAAAATGTATCAATTGCATCTATAACAATGTTTCCAAGATCAATTTTTTTATTCTTCACATCATAGGACCAAATTTACTAGGCTAACATGCTACAGTGGGCTAGTGAAAGTTATGAGAGGCCCCATTTTTTCCCTAGTTGTCTCAATCCATTATGGATACATAGTTCTAGCAAAGTCTCTTAAGAGACATAAGAGAGAAAGTTTTCCAAACTTTGATAGAATAGTTCTCAAAGTTTGTGGGGCCTAAGTATGTTTTGTTTAGAGCTACAAGTGGAAGTGGGGCCCATCCCTCATAAAATATATTTTTTTAAATAAAAATGATTTGACCATGTTTCATGCCCATACATACACACATACATGAATTGGCACAAACATAGTGCAATTTTTTTCTATATAAAAATAAAAAATGATAGGGTCTAACATATAATCAAGATAATTGTGTGCATGTGACATTGTTGTAAGTGCAACGAAGGGAAATTCATTTCACAAGATGAAAAAAACCTAGGAAATGTCGGTGTAAGGGCTCAAACCCTACAACATGGAAATTTTTCAAAAAAAGAGGCAAGGTATCACCATATGTGATGTCAAAAATATACTTACAAAAACTCCCATTGTTACATTTTCTTCTAGATTTAAACCTTATTTTCATTCAAGATAATTCTCAATTAGGAATATGTGAACTATTTTATTGGATCCCTAAAACATAGATTAAGAAGGTTGATGATGTGAATTAGTTACAAAATTTTGTCAATTCAACAAAGGTATAATAAGCTAGTCTTAATAATTTGATTTTTTAATTTGTATATGTTTCCCTCTAGGTCTCTTAGGTTGACATGAACTTCTTGGTTTTCTAGAATGTGATAAATGAAATATTCTACAAAAGTGATAGATGGTAACTTACATTTCATTACCAATTTTAACCATTAACAATGGTTACACGATATTACTAACTACACCATTACTAGCACCCTGTCAGCGATTATGAAGGATGAAATAGACAAGAAGAATGTTGAAGACCATAAGGAATGGGTTTGAGATGATCTTGTTAATCTCATGTCAAAGAATTGGGGAGATGCCAGTTAGTCTGTTATTTATTCGTTGTCTGACCATCTGTTGTTGATCCATTGTGTTAGTTTCTTGGCTATGTTTTTTTGAATTTTTTTGGTCTTGAACTCTATTGGCCCTTATGGCTCTTTGTGAAAGGGTACTGAACCTTGTAAATGATGCTTACCTAATCAAAAACTACACCATTACTAACTTAAAATTAAGTAGCATTAATCAATTTATGCTTGAATCTATGATTAAGAGTTTAATTGAAAAGGAAATACCCAAACATCAAATTATAATTAGTGTTACATGAAAGGCCATATCATATCATCTCTTTAAATTTTTATAATATTAACACCTTGTTACCCAAGGTTCCTAGAAAGTAATAAATGAAGAAGATCGGTTAATTACTTAGTTCCCCTTACCAAAATCCAAGGAATAAATTTTGGGATTAAAATTAATTAAACTACTACATCCTATATCTAATTAGTTTCATTTTTAGGTTAGTTTCAAATAAATGAATTTAAGTAATTAAGTAAATCTAAATTTATAAAATGCATAAGATAAATTATAAGGATAGATAAAAGGGGAAGAAAAATAAAATTAATAACTAAATTTTGATAATATTTATTTTTT
>VDFB02108038.1:0-21411 GCA_007258455.2 Sequoia sempervirens
TGCTAAGGAGTGAAAAAGTGCTGCTTGAAGTGCTTGAGAATGCAAGAAGTGAGTGCAAGAGTGTGAATAAGCTGAACTAAAAGCTTGGAAGAAGTTGAAATTCCTATAGAAGGAGGGAATTTGAAGTAGAGATGAAGAAAATGACCATATTCGGGTTGGTTGACCAAAGAGGGCATTACAAGTTGACTACCAATGAGAAGTGTAACACCTTTGCAGGTTCAACCACAAGAATCTGCGAGGGATGTAAGTGCACTACATGGACATCTATGCATTGCGTGGGTGTCCCTGACATAAATTCTCCCACCGATGCTCAAGATAGGTGCTAAGTGGAATGAAGATAGTGAGCTTAGGTGCAATTAAGCCTCCAAACTTGGTTCTCTAAATTGGAGCAAGGAAAAAGGGGAGTTTTCATAAGGTGTGAAAATTCACTCCTATACATTTTTCCCCCACTTTGGCGAGCATGAGTATTGATGAGTGCTTCAGTAAGTAGATCGAAGAGTGAATAAGGTTAGAAATGTATACCTAAACCATTGAGGAAGAAAACCATGATTTGTTGAACTTGAAGGTGTAGGGCAAGTGAAAGACTTCATAGCTTCTTAGAACTATGAAGTTGAACAAAGAAAGCATCTTACAGACCCACAAACCTACAAGGGGGCAACCCCCAAGATCTTTCACATGGAGGAAGCCCTGTGAAGTAAGTACCTTACAGGCCCGAAAAACTACAAGGAAGGTGTCCCCAAAGAAATATCACATGGAGGATACCTATGAAGTGTTCCACAAGATCTCTCACATGGAGGAAGCTAGGAAAGCACCCTACATACCCATAGACCTGCAAGGAAGGTGACCTTCAAGACCTCTCACATGAAGGAAACCAAAGAAAGCACCCTACAGACCTGTAGAACTGTAGGAAAGGTATTCCTCCAAGATCTCTCACATGGAGAATACCTGAGGAAGTTCCCTATAGAACTGTAGACTTGTATGGAAGGTAACCCCCAAGATCTCTCACATGGAGGAAACCCAAGAAAGTGCCCTATAGACATATAAGCTTGTAGGGGAGCCACCCCCAAGATCTCTCACATGGAGGAAGCTCAAAGGAAGCACCCTACAGGCTTTCAAACATGTAGGGAGGTATCCACCAAGAGATCTCACATGGAGGAAACCTAGGAAAGCGAACTCCATAGAGTCAGAAAGTGGCCACGGAGGCGAGTAAGTGGAAAGTCACACAGACTGTCAAAAATTTAGAAGACTTTCAAAGGGGTCCCTTGGGAACCCGTTGTGCAGAAGGGATCCACTCAAGGGACTTACAATTCGAAAGCAGATGTTTTCTTTCTCGAATCGATCCATCATCAAGGGATCCTTTTGAAAGATGTTCACTTCATCAAGGAATTTGAAAGGAAGAATATGCCCCCATGTGAGGGGAAAGTCATTGTTGTTCCTGCTTCGGAGGAAGGTTTTAAAGTCCTTTCTTTACGAACCCATGATGAAGGAAACATGTTTCATTAGGGTTCCAAGTTGAGAATGCGGTCCTGAGAAAAGGTTTGTGAAGATTTTGGAGAAAAGATTCGTTGGCAATGAATGCATTCCTTGAAAATTGAAATGTTGAAGAAAAGTGTTCACACATGAGAGGGAAAACTCAAGCAAAGAAGAGAGAAATATAAAGAGAAAGCAAAGGAGAAAAACACAAACAAAGGGCATAGGGGTAGCCTGATATTTTGGGGTCAGAACTGCTCATAAATAAATAAATAAATATATATGTATAGTAATAATATATAAATGAACTGTCATCAACCCCCTACTCTATCATACCATGTGAAGAATGCATGAGAAAACAAAGTAAAAATAAAAAAATTGGGTCAACATGGAGGGAGAGCCTAAATGCCCCCAATGCTGCATCATGCCAATTTAGTAGAAATCAACACAAATGTGGAAGGATGATGATACAAATAGAGAGAGGGGTTTTGCATTTACAAAGAGCCACTCCTGTATCCAGCTTATGAGGGTTTAAGTGGTCATCCCAGGAACATATGGGATCATGGGGAACACATAAAAGCACACCGCACACAAGATCAAGAAGAGGCCTCCTCCTAGCATTGCTGACCAAGAGGTCATCCACTTCCCACTCTAGATCATTGTAGGGGGAAGGAGGATGAGCCTGCAGTGGTGGGATGTTAAGAGGAGGAGAATTTATCCCTCCCGCAACAAGGGCTAAGGAAGAAGGCCTTGCAAGGTCTTCATAGAGCTCTTGTGGAGCTAGGGTCAATGATTTCACGAAGATCACTGAAAAGGCTGAAACTTCATCCATAGAGTTAAACATGCACCCTATAGGGGTGTCATGTTTAACCCCAGTGGATGGGGTAGGCTACGCCTGAGATCCATCGCTAGGCTCGTCGAATGACTTGAGAGTGGTGACAAACTCAGGGGAAGCTGGGACTTGTTTCGTCACTAGGATAGAACAAGTCAACACAAGACCACCTTGTGAAGAAGGTGGGATCCTCTTATGTCCTTCACTACTAGAAATACCACACTCCACATTTTTCTTTGTCGAAGGAGATGAACTCCCCACAGATGAGGCTAGATGTGTGGAGGAAGAGGAGGAAAGAACCATAGTGGATACAATTGAGGTATTAGTCATATCCATGGTTTGCAAGAAAGGCTAGATATCCAGAATGGAGATAAAAAAGGGTGGCTCCACTAAAGGAGCAATGAAAACCTATACCCCCTTGGGCTTAGGCGCATTCGTACTCACAGTGAAAGCCAAAAGTAACACATAATTAGATTAAAGAGAAGCATAAGCAAGGGGAGAGCAAGACACTGCAGGAGGCCTTGAAGTAGGGGCAATCGTGTCTTCCTCTCTCCTTTGCAAGGTGGCTTACTTGGCCAAAATATCCTTTCACTAGCACTTGAGCTTGTGCATAAGGTAGTTCCTACGACTCTTTGAGTTGGAGGTCAGAGGATGAGAAGGAATAGAAGGTTCCTGCTCAACCATGGGAATGTCCACTACGACTATCTCCGGCGAAGGAATAGATTCCTGAATGGGAGTAGGAGGAGCAGGTTAGGAGCAGGTTAGGAGCAGCAAGGAGAGTCAGCTCAAGAGCCTCGACACTAGGCC
This sequence comes from Sequoia sempervirens, assembly GCA_007258455.2. Classification (NCBI taxonomy): domain Eukaryota; kingdom Viridiplantae; phylum Streptophyta; class Pinopsida; order Cupressales; family Cupressaceae; genus Sequoia; species Sequoia sempervirens. The sequence continues at coordinate 3,110 of VDFB02108038.1, forward strand.
TCTTCCTATTCACTACTTTAGGAGTAGGAGTGGTAGGAGGCCGCAAATTGAATTCCCTATAGGAACCTTTCTTTCTATCACATAAATAATACCATGTTCTGGGGTATTCATTAGGGAGATCTGATATCTTGAGCTTGGGCCTATGCCAAGGAGGTATCATCGGACTTAGCAAATAGCCATCGCGTTGACTCATCCAATACTCCTCCCAAGAAAGGGGAGAGAACGAGGCAGTCCAGGGAAAGGAAACCTTCTCTTTTCCTTTATGAGAAGGAGAGAGAGTTGGTGTGGACTTCTCCTCTCCCTTCTAGGAAAGGGGAGTGGTCAGTGTAGGATTCTCCTTCTCCCCTCACGAAGAGGAGGCGACCGATTGCTATATCATAGGAAGGGCCAGTTTCGGATATCCCTTGCCCCCAATCTTATACTTTACATAATTCTTGTAAAGAAGGTCCATTCTTAGAGGAAGCAAACTGACTGGGGTGGGCCAAAAGTTATCCAATAGATATCCACCATGGGACACCAAGGGTTGGTATCTAGTGTCATGCACCACATGCATGACACCTTAATGGGAAAAATTTAAACATTTGTGAACAATAGAAGTGACTCCATTCATGGAAGCTAGCCAAGGTATGCCTAGCTTCAACCTGAATAAATATGACTTTGGAATAACATTGAAAACCATGTCAACAACCCTAGGTCCAACTAGGACAGACAAGGTTATCAATCCATACAGTTTAAGACACATAGCATCGTGCGTATGGATGGTAGATTTTGTTTCTTCATATTCTTCCCTCTGTAAAGAATTTAATACCAATGTTTCTTCTGTGATGACATTCACATGGCTCGTGGGGTCCACCAAGACCCTTGTCACAATGTTACCATTGAGGTGAGTGAGAATGTAGAGGGGAGAGGGCTTGTTGTTTAAGGAAAATCTTGTGATGAATGTGCATATACGGTGAATTGATGCGGGTAAGAAGCGTTACCATCACATGGTAGCCATGTTAAATATAGGCCTCCAGGAGTTGAGTAAAAAGAAATCAATGGGGATTGACAATGTATTGAAGTAGGAGATGTGGCGGAATGGGTCGTCCATTATATCTACAATTCACTGTGGCTTTTGCACTAATTTAAGCTAGCATTTTGTTTGCTCCCGCCGAGATGAATGGCATTGCCATCCTTGATGCAGTCTTGTATCTCATGGCGTAAATTGCATGCAAATATTCAGTCGTTTCCATTAACTTCCAGGCGATGCAGAAAATAAGCATCCCATTTATACAAATTAGGGTAAAGGCTCGCCAAGAGGCCTAAGGCTGAGCAGGTTATGATCTTATCTTCAAAATTTCTATAGGAGAAGAACAGATTATGACAACTTTGCTTGTGAACTTTTGAATTCTGTCCCCGAGCCATTAATCATCCAAGCAGTATTTCCCTACATTTAATAACTACCTTTCCCAAAAGATTGATATGATGGAATTTCCCTCAAAAGCGAGAGTGTGAGGATGCTGAACTAAAACCAGATTTCTCTTATTAGAAATGGCACGCAGGTTCCCTATGAACACACCTTTTTGTACTTTAAACATCAAGGAGAGTGATAAAAGCACTTTATTCAATGGAAAGCGTTACCAAAGCAAAAGGGCATTAAAATGAAAGCACATCAAGTTCCATCAAGTGATCAATTGAGATAGATCGTAGGAAGTTGAACACAATCCACCACCTTCAATCCTTAGGTATGATCGAAGCCCATTTATCAAGCAAATCATGGTACCATTCCATTCTTGAGGAATATGAGTGAAAGTAATATACTCTAGAGAAGCACAAAAAGTGATAATTTGTTCAACAATCAAAGCCAACTACCAGCTCTCATCATCCAAATACCACCCTTTTAGTAAGTTCACCACAACTTGATCCGAATCATGAGTGTATGGCAAAAGGGTATGCGGCTCCACAACCAATAAAATGGCCTGAGCCTCCATAAGATTATTCGTATGAAGACCCTTATACACAGAGAAAATAAACTAAACATCTCCAGAGCTATCCCGACCCACACCCCCAATGCCAGCATGACCTGGGTTTCCATGAGAAGAGCCATCCGAGTTGATTTTAGAGGACACCCTCGGGGAGGATGGGTCATTTTCCACCTATTCACCTTGATTAGGATGTCTTTATCTTATTCTTTGCATGAGCTACCATTTGTGAGGGAGTGAGATGAGCGTTTGTAAACAGTGGGGATCACCCATGCAGGATATGCTACTGCCAGCCACAATGGTTTCAAAGGTGTAGGTACAGCAGATGGCTGAGACGGCGACGAATCCTGAAAAATCTGCCTATTCCTCTCCAACCACATGTTCTAGATAATGAAGGAAGGCCCAAGAGCCCAAGTAGCCTGAAGAAAGGAGGTAGAGAGAGGGACCCTGCCTGACCGTTCCCCAAACTCCACCAAAGAGGAAGCATGCCAGCAGGCCGTATTCCACACCACCACCAGAAATGCCAAATCTCTCGAGCATAGGAACTTGGAAAAAGAGCTGAGAGACACTCTCTTCACCACCATGACACAAAACACACATAGAGGGACCATGGAAACCACGCTTACATAAATTATCCCAAGTAAGACACCAGTTTTGAGCCACTAACCACATAAAGAAGTTGCACTTGGGCCATGATAACTTGTGCCAAACTTGCTTCCACCAAGGGACCTCAATGTCACCAAACAACTGTCTACCTAACTACTTTTAACTAGCTACCACAAAGTACTTTCCAGACAACTCCAAACCATCCCAAGCTAAGATATCAGGTCCCCTCAAAGAGTTACAAGCACAGGAAGCCAAGAGCAGGGAAAGCTCATGCCTATCCCCCTGAGAACCTCCAGGAGGCCACTCAGAGGGATGTTTCCAGCAAAAACTTATAGCTAATCGATCATGCTGCTCCACCTTATAATGCTCCACAGTATCCCAATCAACTGCAATAAAAACATCACAAAGGGTCTGGACATGAGGAAAAGGAAGAGAGAATGGGAGGGTAACCATCCCACAAATCATACCAAAATAGAGCCTGTGACCTTGAATGATAGATCCAAAACAACACACTCTTAATCACCTGTGCCCCCACTTTCAAAGTATGCCAAATCATAGAACCACTCCCTTCTAGAGGATAGCGAGGAACCTCAAAAGAAGCAACACCCCAAAGATATTTATGGTTGAGAATACGAGACCATAACTGATGCTGATTGGTACACCATCTCCAATAAAGCTTGGCAGAAAGAGCTTTCTCATTCAAAATAGCAGAGTGTAAACCAAGACCACCCTCCTACTTTGGTCTACACACAAAATCCCACTTAACAAGGCTCCACTTTGAAGAAAAAAATTACCGCTGCAAAGAAATTGACGAGAAAGAGCATCAAATTCCTTAAGGAAATACATAGGAGCTGCTTGAACAAAGCCCCTATAGATGGGAAGGGCCTAGATAACAGACTTAAGAAGAGTCACTCTCATAGCAGTAGACAACCAACGATGGGTCCAGTGGGTAACCTTCCGCCTAAGCTTATCAAGCAAAAGCTTCCAGGAGGATCTGGGCAAACGACCAACAGCAAGAGGAATGCCCAAGTAGAAAAAGGGAAGAGACCCAATTTGAAACTGCAGAATAGCAACAATCCTCCACTGGATTGCATGAGGAGTATTGAAAAAGAATATAGAGGACTTCTGCTCATTGAATTTCTGGCCTGAAGCTGCAAGGTAGATGTCCAAAGCTGCCCTGGAGGATTCAGCCTCCCTAATATGAGCCATACCCATAAGAGAGGTTTCATCCACAAATTGGAGATGAGAAAGCGTAGGCAAGCCCATCCCCCACTGCCAACCATGAATCAAACCATGAGAAACCAGAGACTTAAGAAGCCGACCCAGCCCCTCCGCCATAATAATAAACAAATAAGGAGAGAGCGGATCTCCCTAGTGAAGGCCCCTAGAAGCCCCAAAAAGCTCTAAAGGTTCGTCGTTCATAATAACTAGAAAGGAGGAAGAGGTCACACAGCTCAAAATCTAGCTCACCCAATCAGAGGAAAAGCCAAAGGCCAAAATAATATTTTGAAGAAAACTCCATTTAACTCTGTCATAAGCTTTGGCCATATCCAACTTGATAAACATAGACCTATCCTGAGAGGTTTCCATGGAATGAATAACTTCAAATGCAACCACTACCCCATCCAGAATTTGACGACCAACCACAAAGCCACCTTGCTCCTCAGAAATGATCACGAGCAAACAAGATTTAATCCTCTCAGCAATCAACTTCGTAATAATCTTGTACACCACATTACAGAGCGCAATAGGTCTGAAGAGATCAAGCTTGTCAGCCCCTTCCTTCTTAGGAATGAGAACCAAAAAAGTAGCATTCAGGGCACGAAGTATCTGCTTACTATGAAGTAACTCACGAACCACCTCTAATAAATCCAGCTTCACAATATCCCTAAACTCCTAGAAAAAACTCAATTGGGAAACCATCAAGGCTAAGAGCTTTCCCCTTATTCATCCTAAACACCACCTCCTCCACTTCCGACAAAGTCACCTGGTGAGTAAGAGAAGCATTCAACTCATTAGAAATTAAGGAGGGAATGCAATCAAGGACCATATTCTCATCCACCTCAGCAGGAAGTGAATCCTCAGTGAACAGATCAAAGGCTAGAGATGCCAGGCCTCCTGGGCAAATCGTGTGAGAGAAGTCCGAAGACCCTCCAAGTTAACAGAGAAATAAAACACTTACTCCGATGAGGCTTGTGCGAGGGCTGTTGAAAAAGCATTATTCACATCACCCTCTTGAGCTAATCAATCCTGGCATTTTCTAGAAATCTCCTCAGAAACCCCACTCCTCCACCAGAGATTCATGGCACGGCCCTCGGCATGCCAAGAGCCTCTGAAACCCGATCTAAATGCAGTAATAATAGCAAAGCGGGCTTTGTGCTTCTCTTTTCACGGCAGAAATTACCAAAACAAGACCTATTCCATGGCTTAGATTGATACTTGACATGTGCGGCTTCTTAACTTGGAGATACATAGCGGTGCCTGCAGCGGTGGCTTCATCCTGCCACTGCTTGGGCAACAAAGATCCCCAAAGATGGATCACACATAGCCACATAAGCTAAAATTTGAAGAAAGGAAGATTCTTTGGATTTGGAAGCCTTGGTCGGCAACAATTGGACAATGATAGGAACCAAACTGAGTCAGAATCTACGAACAAATGGCTACCTCTAACCCGAGAGAGCAAAGAGACAAGGAAGCGATCAAAGCGGTGAAATCGCTTGGGGCCTCCGATCTATTATTTCGAAGTGAATATTACATTTAGAGGTTTAACATCCACAAGAGCAAGAGGAGTCCACATTACTCTGAGCATATCTGGGAGAGGACCAAGCCTAGGAAGCCCACTTTTCTCCTCCAAACTCAACACAACATTGGAAATCACCGGCCTAAGATCCAAGGTAAAAAGGGGCACAAGACCTCACATACTTGATATGAGCCCAAAGCTGGAGTTTACCACGAATGTCAATCAGAGCATAAACATTACTAACCAAAATAGTCTCACTAGATTCCAAAATCGAAGCCACCACCGAAATAGCAAACTGGCTGGAGATCCACGAACGAGGAACCACCTTACAAGGATTCCAGAACAGAGCCAAACCCCTAGAGGTTCCCCTAGACCCAATACATTGACACTGGCCAGAAGGCTAGATACGAGGAGCATGTTGAAGCATAAGATCCACCTGAAGCTTAGTTTCCTGAACACAAAAGATATCTAAAGACTGAACAACAATCAAATCTTGAATAGCCTTTTGACGAGAGGTGCTATTCAACCCCCTTGCATTCCATGAGAGAATAATCATGAGGAAGGTTGAGAGAAGTGGGCCTCTAGGGTCTTAACAGAACCAGATTCCACCAACAAATCCCCAGTAGACTTAATCTTGTCTGCATCTTTCTTACGACCAACCTTCAAAGAATTTTCAAAGTGCCCCTTCTTGAGAGGGCATTGCAACACCCCCAAAGCAGGAGACGATCCCCGACCTTTACCTGAAGAAAACACTACCTTAGCCAAATCTGCTAGAACAATATCATCCTGCACATCTGTAGAGGCTCCAAGAGGCTCAGAAATCCCCAGCCCCAATGTCGGAGAAGTATTCTAAACAACAATCGCCTGTTTCAGCCCTGAATCCAAACCAACATCTATACTAGTGGCCCTAGAGGACAAATCAGCAGTAATCCCTTCCTCCAAAGCTTGATTATCCAGGGCCTCAAACCGATTGAAACCCTGATCACTCTATCTATCCTTATAGGCCCGCTTTTGGCCCCTCCCTTTAGTTCTCTACTTAAGAGGAATAAATCCATCCTTATCAGGCCCACCCTCGACCACAGATGCCTTGCCTTTATCCCCCTTCTCCATCGAAGGCCCAGAAGAAGGAGAAGAAGAAGCCCCTGCCATTTTGGGTGCTCGAGAACACTGACGCTATAGGTGTTCGTACTCGTGACAAAAGCGGCAACGAAAAGGAAGGGACGCATAATCAAGCGATTGAATCCACGAGGCAGTACCAATACAAATTTCCAAAGAATCCGGCAAAGGTTTATTTAAATTGATTTCCACACAAATGCGAGCATAGGAGAATACCTTTTTATCCAACATATTCTGAGCAATGGCAGCCGGCTTTCCCAACAAAGCAACAATCCAGTGTAGAATATCCTCCCTCCAAAACTCCAACGGCAGCCATGGAAGACAAACCCAAATAGGAACCCCTGTAGGAAGATCCTCAGTTGCATTAAAACCTCCATGCCAGGGCTTAATGAACAAGCCAACATGATTGTAAAAATATGACCCTCCCTTGAAAACATGATTGCAATCTAAGATACAAGAAAAATCAACTATGAAATAGCCATTCGTAGCCACCAGAAGATCAAAATCACCTTCAACCTTCTAGGTCTGACGGATCCAAGACTCGAGCGCTGAGAGATGAATATGAATACCCATAAACTTGCAAATAAAAACATGTTGGCTCCAATAAGAAAAGTCCTCCTGCACCGATTTGGGAGAAATAACCAAAACCGGGTGATCTTGGCATCGCGGCAAGCACCCATTCACTTTCTTGAGCTTAGAGCTCTCACCCACAAAAGACAAATCCATTTTTTGTGCATGCATGGCAACCGAAAAAGGCTGAGATGGCTTTGGCCCAGCAAGCACCAGGCTGTTAGAAGCCCGACCCTACCCCAACCAAAGCACCAACCCGGCTCCACCAAACCCGGTAGCTTCCCAACCTGTCAGCACTTAGCCTTCTTCCCACTAGCACAATCAATTCCCCTTCACCAGCCATCCACCGATGAGAACCATATTTGGGCACATTGCGTCGCGGGCACCGAGAGGAGTCTGCTTGATCAAAGGTAAAAGCGAGCTCATACCAGCCAGAACCTTTGTACTAGAATCCGGATTGTTAGCTGATATGATATTTGTGAAAGAAGCGCTTGATAACATGCTATGAAATCAGTGATTTTTTCGTTATCTCCTTGTTTACATCGAACAAGATTTAAAAAGGTCATCTTCGGCCTGATATTAGCTTAAAATTTTATAAGAATTGATTTACAAGTTGGTCAAGCGAGAAAAATAGAATTGTCAAGAAGGGTTCGATGTTGTAATCCTTATGAGTGATGGAAGCTTGATTTCCCCATTAAGGCATGTGATGGAAGAAATTAGTGCACAAAGTTAAAAGGAAAGCACATGTGTCCATAGGTCGGCTACAACACCATATTTTCAAATTTAGGGATCCTCATTCCTTGTAGAGAGGAGTGTTCAAAATTACTGCAATATGATAGAGCTATGTCGGAAGAGAGGTTGAAGAAGATAGGGTAGGCGGTGAGGCTAGAGGAACTACGCCGTTGAAGCTCACCATGCTACCCATATTTTGAAGGAGGGATGTTTCAAAATAGGGTCATTAGAAGATAAGGGCGAGGAGGAACCTCCTCTGGAAGGCGACTGGAGCCACCACTAGAACCACCAGTGTGGCCACCACCGACACCACCACTAGAGCCACTGCCACCAGTAGAGCCTCCACCGAAGCTGCCACCACTTTTGAAGCCACCTCTATTACCTCTACTGGAACCACTTCCACCAGTGCCACCTCCATTGCCAAATCCACCACCACTACCAAAGCCTCCACCACTCATCCCGCCAAAATCTCCACCACTAGAGGTGATAGGAGGGGTAAAGCTAAAGCCCAAGGGGACCTTGTTTACTTTGATAGTTTTGAATTTTTCGGAGACAAAGGGGATGTTGATAGAAAGGACCACATCTGCCATGTAGATAGATGTGGGAGGCATTGATACTCCTAACTTCTCCTCATAGTCTTCAAAAATGGCTCCTCGCATAACACTTGGAGTGTTCGAAGGAGCACATGCTTCTATTAGACTAGTAAGACTAGCCAAGAGTTCCAAACCCATTCGATCTTTTCTAATCATGTACTTTAGTTCACTGATGACTTGAGTGGCCCTAGCCACCTTTAGGTTTCTTTCCAAGTGATTTTCCAAAGCACCCAACCCTTTGCTAAGGGCGAAGACATATTTTGAAGGGATTTGAACAACTCCATATTCATCCATTGATGATGGTTTAGGGGATGCAAGAGGAGTGGGGATGTGATTGGTTTGATTAGAGAATCCCACCTCACCCCTCAAAAATTTCTCTTGCATGGCCACACTAACGGCAGGACCAGAGAAAAGGCCTGTAGAGAAACTGGTAGTGACCTTCATCCTTTCCATTGAGAGGTGTCCTACACTTCTCCTAATGATATACCTAAAATTTGTGGACTGGGTTGTGATGCTCATAAACCTTCACAACACTTAGGAATACAACAATCATGAAGTACATGGGAGAGGTCTCAACACCAATAGATGAACAAATGTTGGTTCATGTCTGGTTCACCAAAAATGTAAGAGAGGGGGACCAACCATGTTCAAGGCCCTAGGTCATAGACGGCCAAGAGCGAAAGGTTTTCCTAACTTACCTTAGTTTAATGGGGAGTTAGGAAATGCAGGATGAGAATGATGAGGACTATAAAGTCCTTCAATCACCCCAAAAACCTGAAATATAATATGGGGCTAGGTGAGCCATTTTTTGGGTTCAACATTATGCCTCTAGAAGCTCTCTATCTGAGGACCGAAGCGTGGTCCTGGGATGACATTGTGACACGCTGGCTTCTCTCAAGTGTACTAGCGTCCGTATGACTAGACAACTAAGGAGACAAGGTCAAACTTAGGAAAACAAGCTAACGACCCAATTAACTACCAATAAAGGGCCAAAATAATGCTATTATATAAACAAAATATGCTCTAATATGATAAAGTGAAAATGCGATAGTTAGGGTGGCAAGAATGATCTCACAAAGGAATTCGTTCACCAGCTAGCTCTCTAAAAGCACGTTCACCTACACACAAAGAGGAGGAAAAATGTTTAGTGGTTGTATAGGGTCCTACCTCATTCAGACCCCCATTTAGGTGTTTCCACTTCCACGGACATCCAAGAAAGTGAGTATGATAAGAAAGTAATGTAATTAAGAACACTAAAACACTACAAAATAGTAAATGTGCTTACTCTACCAAGTAATAGAGGAGAGGAGTGGGAAGCTTACCACCTCCACCAAGAGCACTCAAGGCTAATGGAGGAGAGGATGAGAGTACTCGAGCCTTAGCTACAATGGTGTTGTCCCACACTTGCTCTACTGAAGAGATGGAGTGAAGTTGTTTTTGCTAAGGAGTGCAAAAGTGTTGCTTGAAGTGCTTGAGAATACAAGAAGTGAGTGCAAGAGTGTGAGGACGCTGAATTGAAAGCTTGGAAGAAGTTGAAATGCTTGTAGAAGGAGGGAATTTGAAGGAGAGATGAAGAAAATGGCCATATTCAGGTCAGTCGACCAAAGAGGGAATTACAAGTCGACTGCCAATGAGAAGTGTAACGCCTCTATAGGTTCAACTATAAGAATCTTCTAGGGACGTAAGCATGTTGCGCAGATGTCTACATGTTGTGTGGGCATCTAAAACAAAAATTCCCTCACCGACACTCAAAACAAGTGCCAAGTGGAATGAAGGTAGCTCGGGCTTAGGTGTAATTAAGCCTCTGAATTTGGTTCTCTAAAGTGGAGTAAGGTAAAAGGGGAATTTGTATAAGGGGTGAAAATTCACTCCTATACAATATATATAAGGATTAATGGAAGTTTGGACTTGGAAAACATATGAGAATAGGGGATAACAAGAGAAAAAGGGATATGATTGAAATAATTAAGTTGGGAATGGAGATAACCATGGAAGAAAGGAGGTTAAAACATATTTTGGAAAGACAAGAAAGATACCACAAAAAAATGAAAGAGGTAGAAAAAAGGCCTAAGGAACATGGCTTAGAGGTTGTGGAATAAAATAATAAAAAATATGGTGAGCACACCATTGAGAGTGTTGTTGAGTGCATTGGTGTGGGTGTTGTTGGAGATGAAGAAGAAGAAGAGGGAACCATTGCAGGTGCTACCAAAGAGGACAAATAAGAGATTCAACACCTAAGTTCTAACATAAACATAATAAATAAAATTATTCAAAACATAGAAGGAGAAATCAAAGGCTATGAAAATGCCAAAAAATAAATGGAATAGGTGGTAGTAATAATTATGACACCTCCTATAAATAAGACACCAATTATACATCCGGAATGGAAAAATATCCAAGTAAAGATAAATAAACATTGGTTATCACTAGAAAATCTAGTACAAAAAATTCAAAATATAACATTTGATGACGATTACTTGGATGAATTAGTGACTAGAAGTGTATTGAAGATAAGAAGCGAAGATGTGGTAAAAAATAAGGAGAATTATATGAAGTTAACACCTTATAACAAAATGACAATCAATTAATCAAATGACACTAACTAATAAACGAATATCTCAAAGAATGAAAAGAAACTTTGAATAGACACAACCCCTAGACCAAGAGTCACCCTTAATGCAGATAAAAGCAAGAATGATTTAAAAAGAGGAAGTAGAACAACATCTAGAAAAAAAAAACATAGGTGAATAACAAGGAAATGAAGACAATAGAGATATATTGAGTGGATATAATTTTCATATAGGATATGTAGATAGTGACTTAGAAGAAGAACCAATCATGAACATCGCTATGAAATTTCCCATGTTTAGAAAAGACATAAATGAAGCAACCAAACATGTGTTCATCCTGGAGTCTCTATGGAAAAGACAACACATAACCAAAGATGACATAAAACTAGTTGAATTTGTGGGATCAATTCACGAAGAAATGTTAAGGTGGTAACAGAAAGAATACACTGATCATAATAAAATTGGGGAGTAGTAAAATAGGAGTTCCTAGAAAATTTTACTACCCCAACTTTACCTATATAAGGAGTGAGTAAAATCTAGGAACTAATAAAACATGAAGATGAAACAATCAAATAATTTGGAAAAAGATTCAAAGAAGTCACTAGACAATTAGAGGAACGCTTATGTGACACAAAAGATTGAATGGCTCATCTCTGATGTCCTACCAAAAATAAAAATAACACTAAATGGATGAAATTTCAATACATCTGGAATTAGTTACATTTGTATACTATATTAAAAACAAATCCTAGCGCAACAAGATAGAGAAAGAGAGAAAAAGGAATTTGAGAAAATAGATTAGGAGTAGAATAGTTAAGAATCCAACAAGACATCAAGGAAAAAAGAGAAGTATATACACCTAGACCTAACATATGGTGTACCTAATACAAAAGAGAATATCATATTAGAAATGAATTTCCCAAGGCAATAGGGGAAAATAAAGCAAATGCATTACAGGTATACCTACAAACAATATCTAAAAAGGTGAATCTAGTCTACTATGGTGTTTGCAGAGAATGGGATGACCATGAAATTGAAGAATGTTCATCACAAATATTTTGATTGAGAGAAGACTCTACCATAGTAAGAAATAAAGACTGACATACACTAGCATATGCAATTTAAGGATTGGTGGAAAGAAAACTATATACACAAGATAGTGGGTACAAAGTACCAACATGAGAATAGAGCTAGAGGACTACAAACACCATTCAAAATCTAGAACCATACAATAAAAATGGTCTATTTTGATGAGGCAAAGATCGAGGCCTAGGAAGAGGAAGGAGAGTAGATGCCACATGCTTCAATTTCAGTAAACTAGGACATTGTAACTGAATGCTATGGCGAGAAAATGAAACAATGTGGATTATGTGGCCATGAGGATCATGATGCCTTCAACTGTGTTAAGGCACATCAATATTACAAAAATGAAAAACCATAGGCTCAAAATGATGAACCGTAAAATTCAAATTCAAACAAGGGAGAAAGGCTCCTCCAGAAGGTTCCAAAGAACCCAAAAGAAGAAGCAAGGAGGTTCCACATGGCAAGAAGGGATGAAGGGTATACTACATAAGAAATTAGTACAAGAGAAGAGTACCACACAAAGCCTAAACCAAAGGAAAAGAGTAAAGTGGCAGTAGTAACTAGACAATGTACCAATATTGGAAAAAAATAAGCGATAACACTAGAAGAAGGAAGCTAAGAGGGAAAAGAGGAATTCCACCCCACCAAACAACAACATGATCAAATCCTAGAACATGCTAGGAAAATAATTTAATAGGAATAAGGAAAATAAAAAAGAAAAGAATGGCTATTTTTCAAAATAAGAAGTAAGAAAACAACTGGTGCAAATAGTAGGGAAACATGACCTATTAACAAAATAAAAAAAATAGAAAATACTAGAATAAGAAATCTATTTCGTAGGTCAAGATAGTAGAGAAGCATTGGAAAACCAAACCAATAATGATTGACCTTAAAATTCATCACAAAAATATCTCTAGGGTCATGGTAGATTTAGGGGTAGATTTAACATTGATTCCAAAAAGAATATGGGAGTATCTAGGGAGACCCACACTAGAACCCACCTCATACAACATTAGTTTGGCAGATGGAACTGAGATGAAACTTTAAGAACTTGGAAATATGTAGAAGTGTCAAAGGAGTGAAAAAAATTATAGATTTTGAGGTAGTCACAATCAAGGAAACTTTTGATTCTTTTGATGCACTTCTAGGACTAAGATGGTTTGTAGATTCATGTGGGGTGATAGATGCAAGAAAGGAATAAATTTCATTTGTCGATGACAAGATAATAATGCACATCCCCTTAGGCAAGAATCAATAAGAAACCTATGTAGAAGATGTGAATGCAAAGGAAGATGATGATGATGAAAAAAAGCTAAAAACTGTAACTAAACTACCTACAATTAAAATTTTAGAAGAACCCAACTCCAAAGGGGAACTAGATATAAATAAAATAGATGGGAGCATAGATAGTGAGAATATATTAGAAGCCTATCTACAAGATGAACCAAAAGTATAATCTCGTATGATCCTTGGCTTGAAAAGGGTATTCATGGTAAGGAAGAAAACCGAGGAAGAATTATCTATAGAAAACATACTACATGATAGTGGCGCCAACATAGAAAGTGATAAGAATGATAATACTGAAGTATCTCACCATGTCCATCACATTTCACAAGAAATATCACACATAAAGTTTCCTAAATATTTTGAAGTGGGGGACTTACTGTCATACTTCTCACAAATAGAAAAAATATTTCCAACTAAAGCCTATAAACTTGATATCTTACTACATACCCTCACCTACACTATCACATGCTGGTATAACACACATAAGCATACTATCATCAAGTGGGAAAATTTCAAGACTTTGATCAAAGCAATATTTCTTCCAGAAGTAGGAGAATATGAGGACACACCCATATATGTGGGAGATATCCTATCATAGTGTCATGTAGATATGTGTTGTAATATAGAAAAAGGTTATCCTAGGTCCTAAACACAAAGAAACTAGGATGCAAGGTGGCCTTTTTCCAAGCTACATTAAGATGTAGATCAACAAGGTGATTAGATTGACTGTCGACCATGAAGGTAATCCAATCAAACCTAGATCTACATCTAATTGAGCATGGGAATGGATTGGAATGATTTGGAATGATTGAACTAATTGAATTATATGACCTAATATGAAAAATGCAATATTTGAGAGATGTACAGATTGAAACTATAAATTGCAGGTGGATTTGGGAAGTGTCAGATGATATGTACCTATCACCAAAAGAAAGATTTGGAATGCATAGAGGGAATAAGTCCCCCTTGGGTGAATGGGTCTTTGATGAGGGGTCCTGAAACTACTTTTACAATCCTTTGATGCTGGATTTGAACTCTTGATTCCTGGTTACAAATTTTTTAGAATGCCGTCAATAAATTATGTAATTGAGTTTTCATAGCTTGAAAACTTTTAGGGCTTTGAAAGAAACACTAGAGAATTTTCCTTCAATATTTCTTCAATTCTCTTCAACCTAATATCTGCACATTTACAAAGAGAGGAAATGTTGGGTCATTTAGGGGCTTGCTTTAGTCAAACCATGTGTAAGTATTTCCACTTCCACAATGGTAATGTTAATGATAGGAATGATAAATGAAAAGAAGGAATGATGAATGAACAACGTGATACAACTCACCAACATTCAATGAATTCCTTGAAGGACTAAATTCATACACATGACCTCAAGGATTTGGATCTTGCTATATTTGAATGCATGAATTCTTGAATAGTTTGGAGACCTACAACAAGGGTTAGCCTTCACAAAACAATGAACATGAACACATATAAACTCACATAGAACTTGACATGATGTGAGGATCTTGAATTGTTGTAATAAATCTCTGAAATGCTACTCTTGACTTACTCAATAGTGCTCTTGATCATAAGTTTTCCAATATATTTCATGTTAAATTTGAAATTATAAAATAACTAGGTGTTTACATGCAATTATACTAATTTCCTGAAAATTAGATTCCAAAAGCTGACACTTGATATTTGAATTTTGGATGTTAAGATGCTACCAACAACATATTTGAATTTTGGTCCCAGCAAAAAGGGAGACCCATTCACCCATGGGCGAATGGGTCCTAGCCCAGATTTCCAAGACACACTTAGTCTGGAGAAAAATAACAATTGGATGTATTTACTCAATATGTGTAATCCTTGTGAAAACGGTAAAAATTAGGCCTTGGAATGCATAATTTGGAAAATTAAGAGCTTAATTAAGTCCAATGATTTAGGGGGGCCAAAACATAGTGTGAAATTATTAAGGGTGACAATTTTTGATACTACATGTGTATATACTACTAGGAAGAAAGATATGAGTATGATGAAAGACTATGCACATCAAACTATTTTATTGGAAAAAAAATTGGTACATTGACTAGGAGAGATGGGGAGAAACCTAAACATGGGATGAAGTAACAACATATTTCCTCCATACCTTTTCTTTTTATAGTAAAAATCCTCAAATACATACAACATTAGTCAAAATGAAGATCATATTCAAACTAGAAGAAGATCAAGAGATAGTGGTACTGCAACCTTCCTCTCCACCACCCAAAAAAGAAGGTATATGGAGTACATCAAATGGTTGGATTGAGAATCACCCAGAGTAGAGAAACATTGTTGTGTGGCACAAAATGATGAAGAAGGATATCATCTAAAAATAGAAATTGACCAAGGAGAAAGAGAAATAGAAGAATCTAAAGAACCTAAGAAGAAATACTATAATGACCCCATCAGACTAAGAGAAGAGAATATTGTGGTGAAAGGAGACCACAAGATGGAAAGAATAGGGGATTATTGGGATGAAAAAGTAGTAGCATAGACAATAAAGACCCTCTTAGAATTTCAAGATTTATTCCATAGAACTTTTATAGAGATGAAAGGGATTAAAGAAAAGGTAGGGGTGATGACAATTCAATTGAAGGAAGGAGTTAAGCCGGTTTAGAAGAGACCCTACATATTGAATCCAAACATGAATACAAAATGACAAAATAAAATTAGACAAGATGTTGGTTGTCAAAATCATTAAATTGGTAGAAGATACCAATTAGATAAGCCCCATGGTTGTCGAAAATAAGAAAACTAGAGAAATAAGGATTTGAGTAGATTTCAAGGAATTGAATAAATCTTTCCTACATGATCCCTTTCCCACTTCATTCATTGAATAAATCTTATAACTAGTTATATGGAGAGAGATGTACTCATTTACTGATAGATTTTTTGGATACCATCAAGTCAAAATAGAGGAAGACAAGTCCAAAACCACTTTTTCCATAGAATGGTAGTCATATATGTACACAATGATGCCTTTTGGGTTAAAAAAATGCCCTTGTGGTATTCAGTATAATAATTATTAACACATTTAAAGACTTCATACATGACTTTCTAGAAGTCTACTTGGATGATTGGACTATTTATGGACTCGCAAAAGATCATATACATGTACTCTACATGATGCTGAAAAGATGTAGAGTATGGAAAATTCATTAAATTCAAAGAAATGTACCTTTGCGGTACCCTTTGGGACCCTATTAGGCCATATTATATGTAAAGAGGGATTACTGGTGGATCCTATGAAAGATGATCTAATACTAAATTTACTGCCACCCAAGAATGTGCCATAAGTTAAGATATTTTTAGGATATATAGGGTATCATAAAAAGTTTATAAAGGGATATGTTGATATTATTGCACCATTAGAAGATAAACTAAATAATAAAACTAGTAGAAACATTGAATGGATTGAGGAGTCTAAAACATTATTTGACACTTTAAAACCAAAGATTACAGAAGCACCAATCCTCATATTCCTAGATTGGAAACCATTTCCATGTACATGTAGATGCTTATGGTATCACCATAGGAGTAGTACTTGCCCAACCTAAAGGGAACAAAGACCCCCCAATTGCCTTTTCTAGTAGTAAACTATTTTTCATGGAGAAGAATTATACTACCACCAAGAGAGAGGCACTAGATATGGTCTACACACTATAAAAAATATAGACACTACCTACTATCCACCCCATTCACTTTCTCCATTGACCAATGAAACTCTTAATTATTTACTCAATAAACCTATCACACATGGACTAATATGCAAATGGTTGCTACTGTTTCAAGAATTTATTTTCAAAATTATGGTGAAACCAGGTAAAAACAACCAAGGATCAGACTAATTATATCTAAATGAGACTAGAGTAGAACTAGATTCTCAAGGAGAAGATCTCCCAAGCACACATCTGTTTCACATTAAAGTGGTACCAAAGGAGTTACAAGATATTGCTATATTACTTTATATAGGTGAATTTCCAGAAGATATCTCATTGCAAGAAAAAAATCACTCGTACAGAGGGTTTTACCATACACTTTGGTTGAAGGAGAGTTACAACATCTCAATAGGGATAAGGTGTTAATAAGAGTGGTTTATAAAAATGAAAGAAAGTTGATCCTCAAGGAAGCACACAATGAAATAGCAGGGGGACATAACTGTGGTAAAACTACAACTAGGAGCGTGCAACTTGCAGGGCTATGGTGGCCAACTCTTCATATAGACATTAGGGAATATATAAAAGGGTGTGGTATTTGTCAAAGTTTGAATCCTATTGCAAGAGATGAAATGCCACTAAGATCAATACTAGCACAAAACCCCTTTGAAAAATGGGCCATAGACTTTATTGGACCTATTGATCCATTGAAAAATGATTCTAAGGAAAGGTTCATTATAACTAGAGTAGAATATCTCACAAAATGGGTGGAGGTAGAACCCACAAAGGATTGTACTACAAAGATTGTTGTAATATTTTTGTATGAGAACATAATCAAAAGATACAAATGTCGCTTAGTATAGTGTGACCAAGGGAAATTTTTTTGAACAAAATTATAAAATAATTACTACAAAACTTCAAGATAACGCACAACAAAAGCTCTCCCTATCACTCATAGGCTAATGGCTAAGTGAAGCATTATACAACATAATTGGGAAAGCCCTTACCAAAATGTGTAATGGAAATAGGATAAATTGAGATATAAAAGTACCTATGGTACTCTGGGCATACCACACATCACATAAAAGGACCAATAAGTTCAATCCAATTAGTCTATGGTATTAACACTACAATCCATATGAAATTTATAATCCCCAACCTATGTACCAAACTCACCTTGTGGTTGGAAGATGACCAATATTTTGTGCAAAAATAGAAGATTGAGATTATGAGTATTGAAAAATTGTAATATATAATCACCAATTTGAGTGCTAGAGGAAAAAAAGCATGTCATGATAGGAATTTGAGGTTAAAAACATTCAAAATAGAAGACCTGGTATTACTCTATGATAAT
>VDFB02108039.1:0-14211 GCA_007258455.2 Sequoia sempervirens
TAGATGCAAGATTAAGCTATGATGATAATTTGAAATAATAATCTTGAAATAAAGATGATGCTTATGATATTAAAATGCTAAATGAACTAAATGCATAAACTCTAATTAATTGCCTATTACCAATGCTTGGATTCACATATGTATTTATAGAGTTTTTCGAATGATTTTGATTGGCTGTCTCGATTGACGGTTGTGATAATTCCTGACAGATCGAACGGTTGAAGAAAGATGAAACTGAAGAGAAAATAGAAGAACCCTAAAAATAAGATTTTTCTATTTTATTATGAAAGAGGAAAAAGAAGAGAAGATAAGAAATCATCTTTCTTAAAAAGAATAAAAAGAAAAGATTTAAAAGGCTGATAAAATAATTAATTAAAAAAAATCAATTATTTATTTGTGGAGGGACAACTTTTTCTTAATTAAATGAAATATTTAATTAAGCTTTTAAAAGCAGAGAGAAGAAAGGTGGTGATAAGAAAAGAGCTTTAATCATGTTTTATTGAAAAAGGCAGAATATTTCATAATTAAATAAAATATTTAATTATGATATGAGAAGATTGCACAATTAGGTAAAATACCTAATTTTGATTTAGAAAGAAAGCATAAGATATTTTTAATTAAATAAGATTTATTTAATTAAATCACTTTATATGAAATTAATCAAATGAAACATTTTAATTAATTAGAGAAGAAAATTAAATAGAAGAAAGGATATTTAAATTTAATTAAAATCAAATGATTTAATTTAAATTCAAGCATTGATAATTAATTTAAAATAAATAGAATGTATTTATTTAAATAATTAAGTGGACATATGAAAATAATTAAATAAAATAAATTTATTTAATTATGGAAGAGAAATAAGATGAATGAACAATATAATTAAATTAATTAAATTTAATCATATGTAGAGGACTTTAGAAAAATTAATTGAATAATAAATATTTAATTAATTGCCAGGATTATAGACATGACCATTTTTATGCGTATACATTTTGCCCCTCTTTGAAGTGATGTGTGAAACGCATTGCTTCAAAGAAAAATAAAAAATTGCCCCTAATATGTTTCTGGTTTTTGATATTGATGATGATGCCCCCTCGGGAGATAAATCATGGAAGAAGAAATTGATAGTGATAGAGGAATAGTGATTTAGCTCCTGATAGATAATGTGTCTGATGCCCCAGTGAAAAAGAGAATGAAAAATGGAAAATGCCATTAATGCCCATCCTAAAAAGACCCTTATAAGGTAAAAGGGGTAAAATGAAGTGTCATTTTCACCCTGCTGCTACAGTAAAATTTGAGCTCTGAGAGTGACTTGGCGAGATGGTGATCCCCGTGCACAGACATAGGTTCGAGCGAGCGCGACGATATCAGAGACTAGTGGCGTATGGACCACCGGTGAGTGATTCGAACCCTCTATGTTGTCAAATTTGGCTTTTTAGATCAAATTTGGAATGTTTTGAAATCGGTTTGCAACCTTTTTGCACATTTTAGCGCATCTAGGGATAGTTTTAGCGCATTCGACAAATGTTTTAGCGCATTTAGGAATTTCCGTAGTGCATCTAGGAATAGAGAAAAACTAATCTTTTAGCGCATCTGATAGATAGAGTTGCGCATATAGGGCGAAATTGGCTAGGCAGGAGATTTAGCGCATCTAGGGCACAGAACTGCGCATTTAGGGTTTAGTCCAAAAATGTTAGAGTTACGCATCGGGTAGTTAGAGTAGCGCATCCGAGATATAGAGTTGCGCATACGGGGTTTTTGCACATCTAGGAAACAGTGTAGCGCAATTGAGAAAAACTTTAGCGCATATGAGTGACAGAATTGCGCATTTAGGAAAATTTCCCCAGAATGCCTGTGTGATGAAAAATGATGATTAAAATTGCTTCTTTAGTCAATAGATAGATAAATTGTAGAATCATCATGTTGATAGGATAGAAAATCTGATAGAGAACTGATAACATTGCTTTCAAAATAGAAAACAAAGAGTAGATAGCTGATAACTTTGTGACGAACGACAAAGAGTAGATTGAATGATTGATTGAGTGATTTGATTTTGATAACTTTGCTTCTCGCGATTGAAAAACAAAGAGTAGATATTTTGATAAATTTGCTTTCTGCAATAGAAAAAAAATAGTAAAATGAAGATATAAAATTTGCATTCATGATTGAAATACAAACAGAAAATGATATGTGTGTTGATAAATTTGCTTTCCTGAAAAGAAAAACAAATAGTAAATGATGATAGAGTAGATTGATTGGACATGCTAATAGATTGATGTAACACTTGATATAGGTCATTGATATGTTATGTGATATGAGTCTGATTTGATGAATTTGTTTGTGATGGATGAACAAAATAGGAGGCTTTCAAAAGCCTCCAGATCAGAGAGCGGTTCCCCTTATGTTGGGAGCGGATAGGAGAGCTGACTCCTGCAGAGCTATAGGTGATAACAAACTGTGGATTGGGACCGCTATTGACCATGCCGCAAGGCATTCAGGCCAACAGAGGGCTATTGACAGCCTTGGCCGAGAGATGGCATTCAGAGCATAACACCTTCCACCTGCCGACGGGTGAGATGAGTGTGATGCCTGAGGACGTGTATCAGATTCTAGGGATTCTGGTTGTTGGTGCCCTTGTGGTTTATGACCACAAGGAGATTGGTGGGACCGAGGCGTTGTAGCGGATATGTGGCGATCCTGGTATTTATGGGTACTGGATAGATTGGGATGATTTCAGCAGGTATCCGACTCTGGTTGCGGTGTTGGCAACATTTGTTGGAGGTTTCCTTGGACCGGACCATCGGTCCAAGGGATTCGCCGTGGGTTGGGGGAGGATGCTAGAGTGGATGATCACTCAGCCACGGAGATTTGCTTGGGGTAGCTGTGTCCTAGCGAACATGTACCATGATCTACATCAGATTGTGTACAGAGGATCCACCAGCCTGGCAAGTGGAGTTACACTGTTTGCAGATCTGGGCATGGGAGCACATTGCTGTCATGAGACCACTTTGTACTAGGGCAAGACCAGCAGGGAGGCCATATGTGTATGCTTATTCTGGCATAGTTTTCCAGCAGAGGTTGGGCAAGGTAGAGTACTGGCAGCGAGTTTTGGATGATGTGGATTCGGTGATATGGAGGCCCTACATAGACTGCGAGGCATGGGTGACTGATCGCCTAGAGATGTCGTTTGTGTGTAGACCATGATACCTGATAGGGCAGACACCCTTTATTATCGAGAGGTTTCTGGCACTACGTGTTCTGAGGCAGTTTGGATTCACTCATGGGATGCCCCAGGGCGTTGCTCATTATGGGCGGTGCAAGGGGGATGTAGGATGGGGGCCATGCATTCCATACCAGGCAGCGTATACAGAGTACACCTCATTACAACCTGAGGTATGGGCAGACAGGCCAGAGGTATTGGATGCAGGGATGACAGATGATTATGCCCAGTACTTTCACACGCATCCATTTCCACGGTTCACAGTGCCAAATGAGGCACGGGCGATCAGAGTAGCACCACAGCCAGGAGCAGGGATACAGGGAGGTGTGACCGGTGGGGAGCAGGCTATGGGTGGAGGAGAGGAGGAGGAGGGAGAGGAGAGTGAGGAGAGTGGAGATGGGGAGGAGGAGAGCAGCTCAAAAGATGGAGATGATGGAGATGACGGGTATGAAGAGGCAGTAGAGGTTAGACAGCCTAGGTAGAGTACCGATTCCTCGGCGGTCTAGATCCGGTGTTAGGCCTCAGACAGTGATTAGGGTGACATCTTCGTCCCAACAGGCACAAATAGATGCTTTGCAGGGTCAGGTGCAGACCTTTCAGGGGCAGCAGGCACAGCTTCAGAGTCAGTTAGTGCAGGCTCAGAGCATGATAGTGCAGTTATAGGCACAGCTTGCACAGGCCCAAACACCGGCACAGGCACAAGTACAGGCACAGGTACAGGCACGGATACCTACCCCAGATTCCCAGGTGTCACAGTTGATAGCAGAGAGGGATGCCCTTAGACGGCGAGCATTAGAGGCCGAGGGTGTGGCACAGAGGCTGATGGGTACCGTAGAGAGTACCTCCTTACGAGAGGCCATTGCAGAGGGGTTCAAGGCTGCCAAGGAGGCCGAGTACTATAGAGTTCGTTACGAGGAGCTATGCCCTCCCGAGCGGCGAGAGCCATATCCCCGATCGCACAACAGGACGAGGACCCGATCCCGGGCATCGACACATGGTAGAGAGGTTACAGGGCCTCTACGGGATCTTGATGCAGGTACGAGTGGTAGGCCACCTCCTTTCGGACCGGCTCCTTCAGGGGCATCCACCAGTTAGCCATTTTGGGGCTGATTTGTTATGTATATTGAGTTTTGAGCATGTCTTATGTATGATGTTCTGACCTTGTTAGCTTCATTGGACATTTGGACATTTGTATTATTTTGATGAGTGATGATATGCAGCGGTGATGATGTTTTTGTGGATGCATTTGTGATATGATATGGATATTATTTATATGCATTTATGATATGAGATGGATTGTGATATGTTGTTATTATTTTTGCGGACTAATCATTATGATGCAAGATGGTGTAGTAATTATGATGTGAATGCAATGATTTTGTGATGATGTATGTATATATGTGAGATGTTAATTTTTTTTTTGAATTTTCCATGTATGAAATGCATTATGATATGATAGATAATGAATGTGGTATGAATAATGATGAAAAGATAAATGATATGTAAAATGGTAATATGATGATAATGAAATGATGATAAAATGATAAATGCGAATGGTAAAATGATAAATGATAATGATAATGAAATGATATGAGATGATAAATGGTAAAATGATGAATGATAATGATAATGAAATGATATGCGATGATTAAAATGATTAAATAAATGATGAAATGATAAATGGTAAATGATAATGGTGATGAAATGATATATGATGATAAAATTAATATAATGAAATGATAAATGGTAAAATGATAAATGATATGAGGTGATACAATGATGGTAAATGATATGAGATGATAAAATGAATATTGAATAATATGGTAATGATGAAGATGATAAATGAATGAGGATAAATGTTAATGGTAAATGAATGATTATGATGATAAATGAATAATGAAAAGATGATAATGACAATGATGAAATGATTAAATGGTAAAATGATAAATGATAATGATACATGAAATGATATGTGAGAAGGATGATGATGATGAGAAAGATAATGAATAATAAATGATATGGGAATGATAAAGATGAAGATAATAAAATGAATGATAAAATGAGAATGAATGATAAAATGATAAATGAACCCTGAATGGATGCAATGAATCAAATGTCCAAATGTCCTCCACAAAGACTCAAAACTATAGGACAACCGTTAATGCGTTCATTCAGCCTTGCAAAATACTGATGTGAATCCAATATGCAGATATATACAATGATCTAATGAATATGCAACTACATGAAACTAACCAGTTTATTGAGCCAGTTATAAGCCTTCTTGAATCATCATAGAACATTTTGAAATGTTGGAAGTATGTACAAGCATCAGAGGGGAAATTAGCATCAATGATGACCGGAGTACAACTTTCAGGTATTTTGATATAGCAAGCGAACACAAGCATCGAGGTATAATTGAACCGAGATGACCTGAGCATTTCTTGCATAAACAGACAAAGATTAACCACCTTTCTGATGCAAATGTGGAACTGTCATCGATGATATCGCTTTGGTGATCATGTCTTGTGACATATTTGCATCAGATTGACTGTTAACCTCCAGACAGTAGATAAAAGAAAAATCATTCTCGTTCCTTGCCACTCTAGTTCAGTACATCATTGAGTGTGCTCCGGAGTAATGATATCGAAAATCAAACAACTGTTGGTCAAACATATAATACTGTTATTTCATACATTATTCAGATATTTGGATCATCCAATAGACAATGATATGATATCTTGCTGAAAAGTGTGTCATGATCGGATAAAGTTGTTGCGTGAGTTTGTTGTTTGTTTGCATGATCAGATCCTATGTCATGGTCTAGCTATTTTGGTGTGCTCTGAAAGTTAAGTGCCCCCAGTTGAGTTTTGCCCCGTTTATTGACACAACTTACGGAAAGGAATATGTACAAACGATCAAGCCATGGTAAGACGTTTTAACCCTCTAGGCAAATGGCGGTAGGATGATGCAATTAATGACCCTAAGATGTGAAAAAGATGCGGAAAAAGGGAAGCGTTGAAAAGACAAAGTGCAAAACAGGAACTAATGAATGGAGAGGTACAGATAGCGTCTGTTTGCCAGATTTTCACTATCCGTATTTATTGCATTTTTCTGATTTCTTTTTGATTTTTTTGTATTTTTCTGTCAATAGACTGCCTGTTTGCCAGGTTTTCACCCTATGACATTCTCTTTTGATTTTTTTGTATTTCTTTATCAATGAGTACGCATGTTTCCTGGGGTTATCCGCCCTATGACGTTCTCTTTTTTGATTTTTAAGTTTTTTTTTTTTTTTTTTTTTTTTTTTTTAATTTCTTCAGGACTTTTCTGTTTTTGGATTTTCTTTAAAATTTGTTTTCTGCTATTTTTTGGATTTCTTAG
Source organism: Sequoia sempervirens (assembly GCA_007258455.2). Classification (NCBI taxonomy): domain Eukaryota; kingdom Viridiplantae; phylum Streptophyta; class Pinopsida; order Cupressales; family Cupressaceae; genus Sequoia; species Sequoia sempervirens. The sequence goes on from VDFB02108039.1 coordinate 6,602, forward strand.
GGACATTTTGCTATTTTTTGGATTTCTTAGGGATAACCTACCTTCTATTTTTTTGGATTTCTTGAGTTTTTGACTTAAACATAATCGCTAACTTAAGATATCACCCATTGATGGGTTAAATCAAATGGAGTCTCCTTGGCGTTGATGCCATGCTCCTACGAACCGTAGGCGCAGCCAACCACATGAGGGCCTAACCAATTTGGTTCAAGAACTCCTTCTTTTCTGTCTTGTTGATTCACATTAGGTTCTCTTCGGGAACTAGATCCACCCACCCGAAGATGCGTGGCACAATTTGTGATTATAGCTTTATGAGAGATCATCTGTTGAGTACGGCTTTTCAAATGGGTACCTTTAGGGTAAAATACCTTCATTAATGTATTGATTATAGCTATGGAAACATTAGCCTATATGACCCGAGGAATGGTATGTCATGAGGGTGATAGAAGAATGCACACTTGCGATCCATGTTGAGTAAAGAACCATGGAAATTATAAGGACCATGGCTGCTTGGGAGTCTCTTTAGCCCGAAGGCAATAAACTCATCTAGAAACTCCAATGTCACATGGGGTGCTCCATTGCAAGGAGAGGAGTGTCGCTAGTTGATCTGCAATAACTTGTCCTTTGATTGCTTCTGCGATCAACGCAGTGAATCAAGACTCATAAAATCATGACCCATTTTGCTAACCTCCCTGTTAGTGATGCTTTGCTTAGTAGATACTTGAGTGGATCAATTTTTGAAACAAGATTAATTGTATGAGTTAGCATGTAATGTCAGAATTTATGTGAAGCAAAGACGACTGCTAAACAAGCCTTCTCAATGAAAGTGTAATTAAGCTCATGACTTGTCAGTGTTCTGCTAATGTAATAGATTGCACGTTCTTTCCCTTCATGGTCTTCTTGCGCTAATAATGCTCCCAAAGATGTCTCGGTTGCAGCAATATACATAATCAATGGTTTGTCTGGATTTGGTGGTACAAGAACTAGTGGATTCATCAGGTACTGCTTGATTTGTTGAAATGCCATTTCATTTTATCATCCCATCTAAAGGAACATTCTGTATATGAGATGTGAATGAAGTAGACTTTATGTCGATAATTGTACAATGAATCTTACGTTGAAGTCATCTTTGTAATGATCTTAATTGGTGATGTTGTTGTTCTTTAGAGCATCTCCATAGCAGTTACTTGAACTTTAAAAGGATCTACTTCAATTTCCTTTTGAAACAATATATCTAGCGACTTTAGGATGTGACCCAAAACACATTTCCTACTTAGGGTTTTAAGGAACTTTGAATTTTTCAATGCAGTAAATATTTTTTGTGATTATCTCAAATTGTCCTTCTCACGGGTGTGTGGTTTTACCAATGGCACAACCTACATAATCTTCCATGAATGTGGCCAAAATAAAGCGTTGGTGCGTTGAGATAATAAGGTCGCGGTAACATTGCGTTGGCTCCGTCTCTTTAGGCGCGAGGCGTTTCAACAGCTGCGTTCCCCACGAACAGAGTGAAGAGTTGTTTCTCTTGGTCTTCTAGTGCAATCTTGATTTGGTTGCAACGGAGAAACCATCCGTGTAATGAGTACATGGCATGACCGACTATTAAATCAGCTATAGTATCAATGCCAGAGTGGAAAGTCATCCTTTGGGCAAGCTTTGTTAAGATCTTTGAAATCAGTGCATACTCTTACACGTTTGTCTAGTTTTGCTACTGGTACAATATTAGAGATCCATTCTGCATAGGCAATTGATCTTATAAAACCCGCATCTAGGAGCTTCTTGAGATCTTCTTTAACCAATAGTGCAACATGAGGATTCATCTTTCTGAGTTTTTGTTTTACTGGTTTGGCTCCTGGTTTGATAGATAAATGATGCATTATGAGATCAGGATCGAGACCCGGCATGTCTGCATATGACCATGCAAAATTGACTTGATTTTCCTTGAGAAATTTCATGAACTCTGGAATTTCTTTATCTATCATTGATTCAGCTACCTGTAGAATCCTTAGATTATCTATAGTTGCAATGTTGATTTCCTTTGTAGGCTCAATCAAGATGGATGATAAACTTTGATAGTACTTGGAGAGTGTCAAGAGTCCCGGTAGGTGAATTACCTCAAAGGAGTTTCACCATCGATACATCTCTTTAATTTTATCTTTTATGATCTAGTCTTGCCGGATTAGTTTTCACCACTAGATCATTTTTCTTTATTTTTATTTTTGCAGCTAGGAGACTTGACACTCTCCTGGTTAAAGACTTCATACCAAAAATCGCCAGTGGAACAATCCTTTACATCATCGACGGAAAGGAAGTTTATGATAGCTTCGTCATTTGGAAAAATAGGTATATCAATAGGTTTGGTTAGATCCCAGTCAATGAGATCAGGATGGATTAATGGTAGGACGTCATCTGGTCATGTGAAATCGGCGATGGTTAGGGTCAAGACTGAGTTATCGGTAGGATCCAAGGTATGAGGTAGGTCAATGATGGTACTATTATCCTGATAGTCTTATTCGTTAAAATCTGACTCAGTATCACTAGACTCATAGTTGCTTTGTGGTTCAGATTCTTGTGGTTGGGACCCTGAACCTTCTCCTTTGATTAAAGTGGGCGTAAACTTGTGTATGACATCTACCTCTTTGTCCCTCCAAAATTCATCATTGTGGATGGTATTCCATTCATATTCAGCAGAATTTGTGTCAGAGTTATTTTCTATGCAATTCAGAATTGATGCCAAACATGTCTCTTTCTTATCGGGACCTTCTTGCAGTGTAAAAACATTACCTTGTGATTGTTTGGATTGGGTAGCATCATAGCCTATTCCAGTTTTATCATATGCAGCAAGCCCTGGGAGATGGATAGGCTCAACTACGCCTTCTTTTCTTTTTCCAAGAGGACCATTGTCATATCCTATCTTTTGCATGATGGAATATCCTTTCCCATATATGTCAGTTGGTAAGGTGACATTTAGAACCGTTTCCTCTTCATCCTTATAGAGCCAATCCAAAATTTTTGTATCCTCAGGATCTCCCATGGGAAACTTTTCTTTGATAAACTGTCCATTGAACTTGGTAGTGAGCTCTGTTAGTACTTGTGCTGATGTTGATGCTGCTGATATCTGTTGTGGTGTAATAGAAGGTTTTCCATGTGATCGAGGAGATGTAGGTAGATTAGCAAGACAAAGGGAATATTCCCCAACTCCACTTTCCTTGAACTGCAGTTTCTTGTCAAAGTTTTTGGTTAATTGACTGATTTGTGTATCATGCTTAGGAGAAGTATTAGCAAGTGCTTCTCGATTATTTGGAACCAAAGTATCCTGATGAGCTTTGACATTAGCACAAGTTTGGGTGTTTGAATTATCAGCTGGTATAGTGATTTCCTGTCCGTCATATGGAAACTTAAGACATTGATGGTAAGTGGATGAAATAGCTTGCATTTCATGGATCCAAGGATGACCCAACAAGATGTTGTATGCAAGATCTCGATCTAAAACTTGACAAAAGGTATTTTTGATAACAGGTCCCACTCCGATTGGTAGCATGATTAGACCTTTAGATGTTCTTTCCTCATCATCATAGGCTTTAATGGTAATCTTCCTTCTAGGATCAATGGAGTCTTTGGAAAATCCTAATGCTTGAACCACCTTCAAGGTACATATATTTAGACAAGCCCCTCCATCTATTAGAACACGTTTAACATGAAATTTATGGATCATGACCTCTAAGTATAAAGATGAATTGTGGGGATGAGTCATGGAAACATCGTCTTTGTCTGAAAATGAGAGACACGCAGGTGAGGAAAAATGTCCTACCATGGATTGAAATTGGTTCACCTCCAAATCCGTGGATATAGTCATCTCAAAAAGGGCTTTGTCTAAAATATCCTTGTGGGCAGGGGAAATCTTCAGGAGTTCTAAAATGGAGATTTGAGCTGGAGTTTTTTGAAGCTGGTTAACTAAGTCATATCGATGTTGAGGGAAGGTCTCAGTGGATTTTGAAGAGGTACCCTTTAAGATAACTTTAGCTTGGGCTCTTGTTGTGACATTCACTTGTCCATTATCTACTTTCTCTTTGATTTTTATAACATTGACTCGCTCATCGTCTGTATAGAGGTGACAAATTACATTGTCATCAATTTGGTTCACATTTTTGTCAGAAAACTCTCCGTTTTGATAATTTGGTAGAGGATTGTGAAATGCTTGGTGATCTTCATTGGATTTATGTTGTCCTTCAACTGTGATAATGCCCTTGTCAATTAGATCTTGAATAGCATGTTTCAAACTTTGACAGTTGTTTGTATGATGACCTCTGCACCTATGGTAGTCACAAAAATAGGCCTCATTCCATGATGGAGGTTTTACACTAGGTTCGTAATTACGTTGCGGTGGTAACATAAGGACATTATTTTCCATAACCTCTTTGAAAGCCGATTCTAAGGATTGTCCTAGTGGAGTGAAAGTTCTTCTATTGGAGAAGAATGGAAAGCATTGTGGTTTCGTGTTTGAGGTATTCCCTAAAGTGTTGTTGTTGTTGTTTCCCCGGTAGTTTTGGTTGTTGGCAGTCCCCTGATTATTGTTTGTTGGAGGGGGATGATTGTTTCCTTGATTCGCGACTGAATTGACATTATTGTAATTATTGTGTCAAGTCGCATTGGGAGCACTCAGAACAAATGGCCTAGATGTGACATGATTTGCATCTACAACACCGTCATTTACAATGTTTTTATTGTGGTTCCAAAATTTAGACTTGTCTTGATTGTTGTAATGGTTAGATGAGCTAGGGTTGTCCCTATCAAGTTTTATTGTCCCTCTTTTGACCAAAGCACTTTCGATGGTGATGGCATCCTCAATCAATTTCTCAAAGGAAGGTGGACAATGTAGATTTAAGTGATAGCTCATTTCTGAGTTGAGGCTATTGATGAAAGTAACCATTTTCTCCTTTTCAGGAATAGGTCGTGGGTACCTAGTGAACATTCTCCTCCATCTTTGAAGAAAGGTAGTGAAAGATTCACCAGGTTTTTGTGCAACTTTTCAAAGATCAATCATGGTGATCTGGTGTTGGATGTTGTAGGCGTATTGTGTTATGAACAAATTGATCAATTCCTCAAATGTTTGAACAGAAGGTGTAATCTTAGATAACCATTCCATAGAGTTGACTCCCAGGCTTCGAGGAAATAATCACAATAAATATGTATCCTCGTGGGAAAATTCCAATGTCATGTTTTGAAAGTCTCTAACATGGTCAACTGGGTCTGATTTCCCATTATAACGATCAAATTTGGGAATTTCACAGTGTTTAGGAAATGGAATCATGTTGAGACTTCTATCAAAAGGATAAGGACATATGTCATCCAAAGTGTATTTCTTGGTTGTGGTTCCTCCTCGTAATTCTTTGAGTGTTCCCTGCATTTCTCTAAACTCTTTTTCTAAGGAGGCGAATTTAGATAGGGATGGCTCTTCTTCTATGGTTTTTAATTTCTCAGTATCAAAGTCTTTAGGCAATTTAGCTCCTTGATATGCTAAGAAAAGAAAGTACTTCTCTTTGTCACGTTGTATAATCTGTTCAAGGATTTTAAGAAACTTGGGATTCTATTCCACCTCTTTAAGTTGAAGTTCTTCTTCTTGCTCATCATCACTATCTACAGGAGTTTTGTTCATGTTTTTGTTCTTAAGTAACAAATTTTCCTCTCTATCAGCCATATTGTTGTCATTGAAAAGGGGATTGCGACTCACACTAAAAAGAGGACTATCACGTTCACCTTCTTCTTGAATGTTGTGTGTGGAAGTTTCTTGTTGAGATGTTTCTCCTGGCTTGTTGTGTTGAGATCTTGTAAAAAAAGGCATATGTAAGAAATCCTTGGATATGATCAAAGGTCACTGAAGGATTTGATTAGAACACGTTGAATATTCAATTGAAGGTTGTGGTATATTCTCAAACTCAAGAGGTTGATTAAGATTGTGACGTTGAGACAATGCTAATCTTTGATAATAAGCTTGGGTAGCCAAAGGTTCTACAGCATAATCGTCAGTGAATCCCCTAATGTAGTCTTGGTATCTATGGAGGAATGTGCGATAATGAAGCAAGACGTCTCGACTCTTATACAGGAATTCTCCGCGATCTAAAGTCTTTTTGTAACTTAAGTTTGTTTTGGGCTTCTTGATCCTATTGAAAACTGATTTCTTGGTGAATTTGGTTGATTTCCACTTTCTCAACATGGGAGTAAAAGCTCAAACCTAAAAGCGCTATTTTGTTTCCTAAATGCGCTGCAGGAAAAGGTAAATGCACTGGAGAAAGAGTCAAATGTGCTTCAGAATACCTCAGATGCGCAAAAACAGAGCACATATGCGTAGCAGAATACCCTAAATATGCCGAAATAGAATACAGATGCCCCAGAACAGAGTTTAAATGCACTACAGTTTTCCCTAGATGCGCTAAAATAGTTTTCTAGAGACAGTTTTGACCAGTTTCAGCTAAAATTTTTCATGTTGGTTTTTGGATGATCCTTTATCTGAATTAATGTTTTTGAAAGCACAACAAACAGTCTGATTTAAGTTGATTTGTAACCAAGCACAGAATAAGACAAGCACAACCTAGGTTAGGCCAGGACAATATCCGCTAGACTCCATGTGGGTTTCCCCAACCGCATATCAGTAGCGTGTGAATCCAGAAGCTTGGCTGCATGGGCTCCCCCTTACAGTGCACTCTCTTCTTAGGCCAACCAAGCTTCCAACCCCCATGAAACTCCCATGGCGAGTTGATCACCTCTACTATTGACTGCGAAAGTGTGGAAGGCTTCACACCGACCAGTGCTGGACTAGCAGATAGAAGGTTTTTGGCTTTCTAAACAATGGTTTTTAGTTCAGGACCCCCGTTCGAGTGGCCATACATGGGGCAAGAGATTAATCACCATTAAGGTGGCACTCCAGCCTGAAGAGGTTAAGCTCAACAGGGTTTAAGGGAGCACTACTCCGTCCATATGACACATCCGCACAAGCAACCTTAGGTTTTCCCTTATGATTTACATTTATATACCGGTCGGGGGTAGCTTGGCCTTAGCTCCGTTGCCGGTTTGAGTCGTCCCTTAAGGTGAGTAATTTTTCCCTCAATGCAGGCCCAATTTCTAGAGTCAATAACCGTTTCTCTTGCACCCAGGATCGCACAAGTGCGCAAGGGGAGAGGATACTTCGATTATCAAATCAGGGTTACACAGGGAAAAGTGGGTCTAGTTTTCTGATTACCTAGTTTGCACAGGGTGAGAGCATAATCACCTACCACTTTCAAGCACAGTCAAGAAGAGTAGACAAGTTCATTTTAAATGCACCAAAATCAAAAGTGATTTATTCTAAGTGAATATTTTGCTTCACAACAGACATGGGGTTCGTTTTAACTGCATGATAAAGGTGTGGTGGCTACCCTAGATTGATTCCTTTTAAAACCCAGCAAGAAAAATGAAAAAAAAATTGTCTGTGGAAGGTGTCAGACTCAGAATCTCGGTTACAATTCAGATGTGAAACTCTGTCCCCCAGATGTGCAGAATCAGAGACCATATGCGCAACTCTGTTACCCAAATGCACTAAAACAGAATACAAATGCACCGCTCTGTTACCTAGATGC
>VDFB02108040.1:0-15406 GCA_007258455.2 Sequoia sempervirens
GTTTTATTCCTAAAGACCTAAGGTCAGCCTGTGATGTATTTTCGAGAAATCAGCGCATGATTGTGTATAAATAGATGATTTTCTATTCATTTTAACCCCCCATACATTCATGCATTCAATCCATTTAAGCATTCACTCAAGCATAATAGCATCATTCAATCAAGCAATTATCAAGCATTTTGGAGCAACCATTGACATATCTTTAGACTTCAACATCAAGGATTTGGTGAGTTTATGATATTTTCATGTTATTTGTTCATCGTTCTCTTCTTATTCTATTTCATTTCATAGGGTTTGATTACCAAAGTGGGGTTTGACCAAGGAAAACCCCTATACTCTAACCCTTAACCGTTTCCCCCCTCTTTGCATGTGTGTTTGTAGGTATATTTTTCAAGAAGAAATGTGTTGCAAAGTCATCAAAGTCATCAAAATCAACATAACCCTATTTGAAGCTTGGAGACCACTTTCTTGTCAAATTTTCTAGATTCATATCCGATAAGCTATTAGGAAGAAAAGTACAGACTAGGACATGATTGACCTATAGATTTTTAAATGTACAAATTGGAATAATTCTGCTCTACTTGTTGAATGAGACCCCATTTCCAGGTTAGGAAATATTTTTTCCTGAAGTTTGCGTGTTCCTATTATCCTGCAGAGCACATTTAGGACAGTTGCGCAAACAAGACTAAATTAAGCCAGCCGCGGGGCCAGGTGGTCGGGATAGGTGATCTCTACAAAATTATAGAACCTTTCAATGTAACAAATTTCAAGCTCCAAGTGCACCTCATTCAGTTTCATTAAATTCTATTCTTGTTTGTTCATGTTTCTAGTTCATGTTTGCATACAAGACTGTGTTTTCAAACAAGTTACATTTCTTAGTTTTTCATGCATAATCACCTTTATTTTTCAGTTTATTGCATTTAGATCATCTCATCTAGGCACATTACACCCACATCACATTAATCTTTTAATGTTAACATTACATTTTTTCCCATTCTTTCCCCTTCTAGGTGAAAAACCCTAGAAGGACAACAAAGATTATGGGTGCCAAAATCTTTGTTTATAGTATGTGTTGCCAAAGGAAAGTTATGGCCTTTGTAAGTTGCTTGATTATTTTTGTGTTTGAATGCTACATTGAAGTATTTATGGGAGAATTCTCTACATTTGTTTATTTTTTTAGTTATGGTCCTATGGTTTGGTATTCAATGCAAGTATTTTGTGGATGTTGCACTCCTATCTTTTCAAGTCACCTGTGTTGATGGTTGTTTGGACTAGTCCAAGAAATGATCCACATTTCTCTATAGTGATTTATCTACTCTTGTGGATTGGTGAATTTTCTCTCAATGTTTGTGTAGTATATCATTTCTAATATCATGTACTGAAGTGATTCACAAACTGGTATGTTATTGTTATATCTCATGTCTATTCATTTTGTGCTTCCTAGATAAACTATTTTGTACCTATTTGATATGCAATGGTTGTAGATGGCCTAACAATATGAAATAAATGTATGAAGGTGATTTTGGATGTTCAAGGAATATTCCCATGTGATCTGCATGTTGCTAATTGGCCTCTTTGGTGCAACATTACAACTTGAGTTGGATTTCTTGGTCTTTTGTGGATATCTAACCGACAGGGCTAGTTCCTTTGCTTGGACCAAATGCTTAGGGGGTTATGCCAACAATGGAAGATATATTATGATAGATTTGGGTCCTGACCTATATTTTTGGGACTACATCAAGTAATTTCAATTGAAAGAGTGTTTATTGGCCAATTGGTTGTGCACTTCAATGTTTCATCCATACCTTTCCACATTATGTTTTTGGTGGTTGACTAGTTGAATTCATTATTTATTCTCTTCTTGTCCAACCTAATTGAAGAATTGAAGTGTTGCAGTGGGTATAAATACAAAATAATTTCGGATGCAAGTGTGTGGAAAAGTGTAAAAGTGTGAAGAAGTGTGTGTGTGTGAATTGTATTGAATATCTAGCAGAGACAGTGTTAAAGGTTGTGAAAGGAAAGATCAATTATGTTGTAATTCCTTAATCAATAGAGCATTACATTGGAAAATCATTATAATTCTCTCTAAATAATATTTTACCCTACTTTGAGATAGTGAGTCTCATAAGGTTCTTATATCTTGCTTTTGAAGTCATGTTGGTTTTAGTTCAACAAGTCCTCTGTGTCTTGCTTTAAGGTAGTGAGCCTTCATAAAAGTCATTTTTACAGTAAGCATTATATTGTGAGTTAACTCTCACTATGGTTTTTCCCTCATTGGGTTTTCCATGTAAATATGGTGTCCTCCTTATGCATGTGTTCTCTATTTCCTTCTCTTTGCTGCTAATCTGATTATTTCTATATCTTTCATTGTTAAAGTTTGCTAAAGTTGATTAAGGTTCAAATTGCTACATTTAGTTTTTATTAAGGTTCTATCTTCATCTACTAAAGGAGTTTGAGTTGTATTGAAAGTTTTAAGTTCCAAAAGAGGTTAATTTTTTGTGTAGATTGATTCACACCCCTCTTAGTCTCTAGTAGTGTTCAAAAATTGGTATTAGAGCCAAGTTCCTCTATAGAAGCTTAACAACTTGAAGTAAAGATCCAAGATGGCACATGATGGTTCATACGAGGGTCCTAGGTTTGATGGGGCTAATTAATCCTTATAGAAAATAATAATGGAAGGATACATAAACTCTCTTAGGTTTGGTGTGTGATAATCAGTTAAAAGTGGTTATACCGCTTCAACCACTCCTCTTATAGATCCAACTGAAATCAAACTATATGAATGCAATACCAAAGACAATAATGCTATCTTGTGTGGGTTGGATGATTCAAAACTTTTGAAGGTGATGAATTGTAGTTCTACCAAAGATGTTTGGGAAAAACTCAGTAGCATCTATGAAGGAGACACTAAAGTGAAGCAAGCTAAGATACAAATATTAGAAATTACATTTGAGACTTTAAAGATGACTGGAGATGAATACATTGTAAGTTATATGCTCTAGGTACAAGAAATTGTCTCTGGCATCTTCAAACTTGGTGAAGAAGTGAAAGAAAGTGAAATTGTAAAGAAGGTTTTGAGATCTCTCCAAAAATATTATAGTCATAAAATGTTAGCCATTGAATAATCTAAAGACTTGGATCAGTATTTAGCTGGTGAATTTTTTGGTACTCTTACTACCTTTGAGATGAAAGAGTTTGATCAAGATGTTTTAAAGAAAGAGGCTACTTTCAAAGTTAACAAAAATATTGAAGATGAAGTTGTTGATAAAATTGATGAACTTGATGAAGTTGAAGAAAAATTTGTGAGAATATTGAAGAAGTGCATTGACAAATACAAAGGTAAGTTACCATTCAAGTGCTTTAATTATGGAAGATTTGGTCATTTTGCATCTAGATGTCCCTATAAATAATCTGTTGATGATAAAAAGAGAGAAAATCAAAAGAGGATTCTATTCTAAGGAGAGAAAATATTACTCTTAAGATGAAGATAATGATTTAAATGATGAAAATATATTCATGGCTCTAGAAGGTAAAGAGAACAATATTGGAGAATGCAAAAGGTCTGGTACCTTGCTAAATAACAAGGTTAATGATATATATATGGTAGTATAGATTTATTTTCATATAAAGGAAGAGGAAAATGATTGGATGATTGACATCAGGTTGTTCTCATCACATGATTGCTGAAAAATAAGTTCACCAGTCTCAATCAGGTCAATGTTGGAGCTATTAAGTTTGGTGATGATAAGTCAACACAAATCTATAGAAAAGGTGATATAACAATTGATGGAAAGAACAAAACTAAATATGTCCTTTATGTCAAAGTCCTGAAAAATAATCTCCTAAGTGTCAATCAACTATGTAGAAAGGGATACAATATCACTTTTCATGCTAATGGATGTGAGATAAAAAATGAAGGTTCTAGAAGTCTTGTTGTTGAAGGAACAAGGACAAATGGTAATGTCTATCATCTAAAGAAAGCTAATGGAAGAATATTTTTATTGGTTCAATCTAGAGAATGTTGGTTGTGGTATAAAAGAATGGGGAACATCAACTTTGATAACATGGTGAAAATTAGTTCCTCTCAAGTAGTGAGAGATATGCCTAGGATAACCAATCCTACAAACACATTGTGCAAAGAATGTCAGATGGGAAAGAAAAAAAAAACAATAGTTTCAAAAGGAAGGAGTGCTTTGTTTCAATGCCATTGGAGTTGATTCACATTGACCTATGCGAACCTACAAGGATAAGGAGCCAACAAGGTGAAATTTATTTTATGCTGCTTATAGATGATTACACTAGAATGACTTGGGTTACATTCTTGAAAGAGAAATCAAAAGCCTTTGATAGTTTAATATTTTTAAAGAAAAAGTAGAGAATGAAATGAATTCTAGGATAAAATGTTTAAGGTTAGATAAAGGAGGTGAATTTAATTCATATGAATTCAATTTTTTTTTCAAAATCATGGCATTAGGAGACATTTGTCTACTCCTAGAAACCCTCACTAGAATGGGGTAGTTGAAAGAAAAAATAGAACAGTGCAAGAAATGGCTAGATAATGATGAACGATGCTTAACTGCCAGATATGTATTGGAAGGAAGTAGCTCACATCGCTGTCTATCTGCTTAACAAAGTGCAGCTAAGGGACAACAACAATAAGACCCCCTATGAGCTATGGTATGGAAGACCTCCCACTGTTAGATATTTTAGAATATTTGGCATAAAATGCTACATCAGAAGAGATGAAGGAGACCGTGGAAAGTTTGATTCAAGGTGTGATGAAGGAATCTTTCTTGGTTACTCAACCAAGAGAAAGGCATACAAATGTTACAACAAGAGATTGGGAAAGATGATTGAAAGTACAAATGTCAAGGTTGATGAATACTTGTGTCATATCTCATATGAACTTGAGGTTTTTGGATCTGATATGCTTCCCTAGATTGAAGAAGAAGAAGAAGAAGAAGAAGAAGAAGAAGAAGAAGAAATAGAAGAGAAAGAAGAAGAGGAACCAAAACTAATGAAGACTCTCAAGACTCCAAAATATGTGTAGAATAAACACTCTCAAAATCAAATCATTGGAGACAAAAATGAAGGTGGGCTAACAAGAAGAAAGTTTTCAAGAGAAAATGAGCAAGTGAACTTGTAACTATTGTCAAAAGTGGATCCCAAGAACTTTGTTGATGCTAGTAAAGATGAAAATTGGATAAGGAAAATGGAGGAAGAACTCAATAAAATAGAGAAGAATCAAGCTTGGGAATTAGATCCCAAAATTGCTGATAAGAATGTGATAGGAACAAAGTGGGTATTCTAGAACAAGTTAAATGAAGATGGTGAGGTGGTAAAGAAAAAAGCCAAATTGGTTTGCAAGGGCTATTCAAAAGTTGAAGTTATTGATTTTGAGGAAACCTTTGCTCTGGTAGCTAGACTGGAGGAAATAGGAATATTTCTTGCTCTTGCTACTTATAAAAAAATCAAGGTATATGAAATGGATGTCAAGTCAACCTTCCTGAATGGTGATCTAGAAGAAGAGGTATACATTGAGCAAACAAATGGTTTTCAATTATTAAAGGATTCGAACGTGGTTTGCAGACTCAAGAAAGCTCTATATGGTCTCAAGCAAGACCTTAGAGCTTGGTATGCTAGATTCGATAAGCACTTGATTCAACAAGGATTCAAGAAAGGTAATGCAAATAGTAATCTATATATCAAGGTTTAAGAAGACAAATTGCTGATTGTAGTAGTATATGTTGATGAAATCATCTTTGGTAGAGATGATGATATGTGTAAAAAGTTTGCAGAAGAGATGCAAAAATAATTTGAGATGTCAATGATTGGTGAGTTTTCCTTCTTCCTCGGGCTTCAAATTATTCAACAAGATGGTGGCATCTTCATTTCTCAAGATACATATGTCAAGGAGATGTTAATGAAATTTGGAATAGAAGATTCCAAATCAGCGGGTACTCCTATGGTGATAGGCTGCCACTTAAGAAAATCTGATGAGTCTTCAAAGGTTGAACAAACTCTTTATAGGTCCATGATTGGAGGTTTTTTGTATTTATTTGCTTCTAGATCAAATATCATGCATGTGGTATGTCTATTTTCTAGATTTCAAGCCAATCCTAAACAACTCATGAGAAGGCTATAAAAATAATCTTTAGATATTTGAAGGCTACTTTAAATTATGGCCTATGATATAAAAAGGATCAAAATTTCTCTCTGAGTGCTTATACTCATGCTGATTGCGTAAGTTGTGTTGATGAACAGAGGAGTACAAGTGGAAGTACATTCTTTTTGGGAGATAGATTGGTTTGATGGCTCAATAAAAAGTAGGATTGAGTGTCTTTTTTTATAACATAAACAAAATATATTTTTGCAGCATCTTGCTACACTCAAGTGCTTTAGATGAAGCAAACTTTGAGGGATGTGAAGGTGGTTTATGTTGAACCTATTCCCATATTGTGAAAAAATACAAGTGCTATCAATATTTACAAGAATCTGGTGATGCACTCAAGGACCGAACACATTTCAATGAGGTATCACTTTTTGAGAGAGAAGGTTGTAGAAAAATGAAGTCAATTTGGAGTATGTGCCTACTAAGGACTAGATTGCAGAAATTTTCACTATGGAAATTTCAAAAGATACTTTTGAGTATCTCCAAAAAAATTTAGGGGTTATTGCCACTCCTTATTCTAACTAGATGTATTAATGGTGTATCTATCCAGGGGGAGAAATTCATGACATATCTATTTCCCTAGATTGATGGGTGCTACCTCTCAGGGGGAGTTGGTAGAAAGGGGGGGTTTTGAAGAAGTTGTATAGTTACTATGAATGTATAGCTAATTGAAGATGTATTGTTGGTCAAAGGGGGATTATGTGTTGTTTCAATAGAAGACATTTTTTCCATTTGTCCCTAAAGTTAGAACAGGTGTCATTGCTTTATACAAATATATATGGCCCTTTGTCCTTTATGTCTAAGGTGAAGAGTGAGCAATGTGTGTTACCATCAATGCCAAAGGGGGAGATTGTTGGTAGTTTCTGTCATTGATGTCAACATTGATGGTTGTAATTGATGTTAATACTAAGGAGATTTTTGGTAGTTATTGTCATGGTCATCAACACTAATTGTTGGTTGTCATTGATGTCAACACTTGAGTAGTAAGTTGTTAGTCCTTGGTATTGGTTATCATTGTTATATTCAATTTGGGCTAACATTGGTGATAAAGTTCATGGTTGGATGCCATGTCTTATCAAAGAAGAAGTGATGAAGTTCATGGTTGGATGTCATGCCTTATCAAAGAAGTATTGTTGATATCCATATAATGCATTATTACTGTTAGCATAGTTGATTTCTTAATGATATATTAAGATGAGTATTAGAAACATGATTAATAGTAGAGAGATATTACTAAAGATATATAGTATATATTATACTCTCTCCTGATGTTCCTAATTAAGTATGTGTTGCTAAAAGGAAGTTTTTTCCTTTGCAAGTTGCTTAAGTATTTTTGTGTCTGAATGCTGCATTGAAGTCCGTTTGAGAGAATGCTTTGCATTCCTTCGCTATTGCAGTTTTGGTATTCAATGTAAGTGTTATGTGGATGTTTCACTCCTATCTTTTCAAGTCACCTATGTTGCTGAGGAGAGTTCTATGAATTAAAAAAGGTTGGAAGTGTTGATGGTTGTTTGGAATGGTCTAAGAAATGCTTGCATTTCTTCGTAGTGATGTCTCTACTCTTGTGGCTTGGTGAATGTGCTATCATTATTCATGCAATGTATTAGTTCCAATATCATGCGCTGAAGTGAACTATAAATTAATATGTTATTGTTATATCTCTTGTCTATGCATTTTGTGCTTCCTAAATAAACTATTTTGTACCTATTTGATATACGGTGGTTGTAGATGGTATGCCAGTATGAAATAAATGTATGAAGGTATTTTTAGATATTCAATGAACATCCCCATGTGATCCACATGCTTCTAATTGGCTAATTTGGTTCTGTATTATGTCTTGAGTTGGATTTCTTGGTCTTTTATGGATATCTAGATGATAGGGCTAGTTCCTTTGCTTGGACCGTGTGCTTGGGTTGCTACGCCAACAATGGAAGATGTGTTATGATAGATTTGGGACTTGGCCTATCATTTTGGGTACTACATCAAGTAATTTCAATTAAAAGAGTGTTTATGGGCCAACTAGTTATGCGCTTTAATGTTTCATCCACACGTTTCCTCAATACCGACTTAGGTTGATGTGTGCCTATGTGTAGATGGTATTAGATCACATTAAAATAAGTGCTAAGAATTTTTTTGGTCCTCTCTATCTTAGGGATAAGACCGCATTATATTTTTGGTGGCCGACTAGTGGAATTCATTGTTTATTCTCTTCCTGGATGACCTAATTTTGAAGAATTGAATTGTTGCAGTAGATATAAATGTAAGATCATTTTAGATGCAAGTGTGTGGAAAAGTGTACAAGTATGAATAAGTGTATGCGTGTGTATTGTATTGAATATCCAGTAGAGATAGTGCTAAAGGTTGTGAAAGGAAAGATCAATTGTGTTAAGTAATGCCTTAGTCAATAGAGTGTTGGAAAATCATTGTAATTCTCTCTAAATCATATTATATCTTTCTCTATGATAGTGAGTCTCATAAGGCCCTTGTATCTTGCATCCTAAAGTCATGTTTTCTTCAGTTCAACAAGTCCTCCATATCTTGCTCCTTAAGTCATGTTGTCTTTAGTTTAACAAGTCCTCTGTATCTTGCTTTAAGGTAGTGAGCCTTCCTACAAGTCATTTTGGTAGTAAGCCTTATATTGTGATTTAATTCTCACCATGGTTTTACCCATTGGGTTTTCCACATAAATCTAGTGTTCTCCTTGTGCATGTGTGTTCTCTATTTCCTTCTCTTTGCTACTAATTTGATTATTGCCATATCTTTCATTGGTAAAGTTTTCCAAAGTTGATAAATGTTCAAATTGCTACATTCTATTATGCTTAAGGTTCTATCTTCATCTGCTAAAGGAGTTTGAGTCGTGCTAAAAATTTTAAGTTCCAAAAGAGGTTAAGTTATTATGTAGATTGATTCTTCCCCCCTCTCAATCTCTGGTAGTGTTCAACATGAACACATATCATACATTTAGAGTTTTTGGAGCACTAGTTGGTCAAAGATATTTACTACTTATTGGTAGAAAGGCTACCAAAAAACTTATTAGTCAAGGCCATGCTATTAGGAGAAGATCCAAAATAGAATAATTTGAAGTTTTTCATGTCACCATTTCCAACAGATTTACCATTCCTTGCACTAGGATAATTTGACAACTTTATCCAACTCTTGGAGACCATAAGGTATATGATGATTTTTATGTTGTGGGATTAGAATAAATTAATATTGTGTTGGGTGTTCAATGGTTGCATTATCTAGAGAATTTTCACAAAATTATTATTCTATGGAACTTATGTTAAGCTTAGAAGGAAAATAAGTGGTTCTTAGAGGGATCTCTAATGGGTTACCATGGGTGGTAGTTGCAAAAACATAATGAAGAGGAATTTCAAAAGGGGCCATGTAGCTTTGGTAGAAATTTAAATGTTGTGATGTATTCAAAAAAATCTATGGGTAAGTAAAAATATCTTCATATGGATACTCATAAACAATAATAAAGAATAGTGTGGTGATTAATGACTTACCTCTAGGTATACCACCAGTTAGAGGTTTCCAAAAAATTATAGCTGGAACCAATTATGAAACCTATTATAAAAATGCCATAGTACCTTCCAATAGGTTACAAAGTAGAGGCTGGAAAGACTATCAAGGAACTTTTAGAAATGTTACACATAAGACCAATTTCTAGTCCATTTGCATCTCAATGGTTCTACTAAAAAATAAAGATAGTATAATGCATGAATGTGTTGATTATAGCACTTTAAATAAGAGGACTATAAATAGTTATTTTTTTATTCCTAAGATTAATGAATTGATAGATGAGTTGCTTGGGGATGTCTATTTTTAAAATATTGATTTGAGGCCAGGTTACTATTAGATTCATGTGAGGGATGAATATGCACAAAAAATAACATTTAAGTGTCATTTTGGCCACTTTGAGTTTTTAGTCATGCCATTTAGACTTATAAATTCTTTAGCTATCTTTTAGTCATGTATGAATTAGGTATTTAGAAAGAATTTGATTTTTTTTTTGTTATTTTTATTTGATGATATTTTTATTTACAATAAGATATGGGAAAAAATTTGAAGCACTTGCATACAATATTGGACATCTTAGAGAAAAAATATTTTATGCAAAATATTCTAAATGTGAATTTGGGTTAATATATATTTTGTATTTGGATCATATCATAAGTGAGAATGTTATACAAATGGATCAACAAAAGATCCAAGATATTCTAGATTGTCTCTCTTCTACCTCACTAATATAAATGAGAGGATTATTTAGGTTATGCAATTATTGTGGGAGTTAATGGTGACTCCCCAACACCCCTAGGAGAAGTTGCTATACCAAAACATCTTCCAAAAGAGAGAAAATGACAAGAATGCTTGCTTCAATAATGCAAAATTGAATAATGGTTGAATATGCAAATGTACATGAGATGCATTGCTTATAAAGGCAAGTTAGAGAGATAGGATTAGACAAGATCATGACAAGTGTCAAGTAATCCTATAACATGTGACAACTAACTCATAACTACCTAGGATAAGCTAAAGTCTAGACATGACAACTAAGACTTCTAGAAGGAATCTTTTATCCTAAGTAAATCATATGAATATGTCCCCTAATTACCTAGTGAATGAATTAGCTAGGTACAAGACATTAATTCACACCAACACCCCCTAAGTGCAACTTAGGGAGAAGCTTATTATGAAAACTATGCAAAGATGAAGATGAAGATGGGTCTTGAATACTAGGCTATGTTAGGTGTACCCATTTACAAAGAAAATGAAAATGCAATAAATCTCTCACAAGCAGAGAAGATAAAATCTAGTGGGACAAAACTCCTCTCCAAAAGAGAGAAAACAAAAAAAAACAACATGATGTATAAAGGATTCAGTGATACCCCCCAAGGACTACATCCATCATGTATATACAACCAATGAACCCCCATAAGAGGGAAAAAGAGAGACAAGAGATCCCACGATAATGTGTGATCACCTGAAAATATAGTTAATGTCTGAAGAAAAAATATAATCCAATGCCTACAAATAATGTTTCTCCCCTTGGGAAGAAGTTGCACCAAGTACAAATGCAGGAAAGCTTCCCATTCTAGATAGGAATTGGAAGGAAGAGGAATTCATATGTATGAAGATTGTGTCTCTGAAATCTGCTCATGTGTTGCTAGGTTCTTGGATGATGATGATGCCACAATCCAATTAGGTACATGCCCAATCACAAAAAAAAATGACAAACCAAAAACAAATGGAAACTGATCTTGAACAAGTTCCAAAGAAAAACATGAAGTGATAATAGTTGATCCAGGACTATCATCAAATAGGAGAGATAAACCCTCAAATTGGTCCTCCAAATCTAAAATGTGAAGTCACTCCATAAACTATGAAGCAATGTCTATTAAATAGGAATCCCAATAAGGAAGACTAACAAATACCCGTTGCAATGAATCACTGGTAGTACTCAATGACTCATCAATAGAAGATGAATGTGTGATATCAACTAGAGAAATAGGAGCTAGAAAAGAAGTCTTGTGTGGATAATAGGGTATGTTGTCAACATCATCAAGTGGAATGAGGCAATCTGAAGTAGGATCATCTGGGAATTTAGGCTTGTGTGGATCTCAAAAATTCTCCCAAAATTTGGTCCAAATTGTGCAATGGCATGCGACATTTGAGGAGGTCTTATGATAGGTGTCATTGAAGATGCTTGCACTCAGAGTAGAACCAATCAATCCTATTATATGATCATTCTTATTACCCCAAAATGATTTCCTATATGTTGTTTCTAGTTTAGGTATGAGTCCATAAAGATGTGGCAAAATTTTGAGCCACTTACAATGTGTTATTATTCCTTTTTGCTGTGACTCATAATTATCCCTAATCAAAACTATTATAGAAGGATGAGTTGAATAACCCATGATTACAATAATAATACACTTCTCAAATGATACAATATGAGATCAAGATATACAATAGAGTTGAAATGAAGTACAATGATCAAAACAACATTTTCCCAACTACCAAAATATTCAAGTACCTTTTAGCAGATGCACCCCAGGAAAAATATGAAATCACAATGTACCTAGGACAAAATTAGGAAAAAGTGCATGGTTGGCTGGATAGATCTCCTCAATACCTTTCGAATGCCACAAGAATCGTGAAAATCAAAGATCGTGGAAAAAAGTTGTGAGCTCGAGAGCCAAAATATAAGATTTGACTTCAAACATAAAAAATGACACTAAATTGAAAAATTTCTGCAAAACACCTATACCACTAAAAAATTGATACTTCCAACTTTCCGACGATATTTCGTTTCAAAATTTTTTCCTCCATGGGTGAAAGTTATGACAATTTGAAAAAAATGCCTAGTTTAGGACCTATGGGGGCAAACAGAGGTATAGGCAGACTAATTTGGTGCAAAATTTTAGTGCTTGGGGGAAAAAAGTATGGTCCTCCATATGACCAAGTGGTAAAGAGGTTTAAATTTTTTTTTTTTACCACCGGTCAAAAAATCACATGGTCGGCCTAATTGCAAGCTATACATAGTACATGGTCGATGTTCTATACAAAGATTTTAATACAAAGTTTTTAATAAATACAAAAAAATTATACACCAAGGTCAGCGGGTGTTAAAACATAAAACAAATTTTGTATTTATAAAATAAACTTATGATAACTATGATGTGGCCACCATACCCGCCGATGTTACTGATAGCGACCAGTGATTGGGAAGTGACTTGCAGATAATATACAGAGAATATTTTGCATCCCACAAAACTTTATTTCATATTTTGATGTCATTGTGGCAGATCAGGTGATGTAGGTGTTGTACAGGATGACGTAGACCATACTCAGACCTACGAAAACACTACGCAAGTGGAATATGCCATAGAATATCCAAAAATGCCAACCAAAAAAATTGATAAATCCCTTTACAATAAATTTTCCCAAAAACTATATTTTCCCCCAAAATATATAAAAATGCTCAGAATTTTTTAAAACGCAAAATATTATTTTTAAATATTTTTTTCTGCAAAATAATAATGACAACTTGGGGGCCATACGTCTTGTCCAGACAATTTTTTTTGACTCAGAAAAAAATTTATTGTTCAAATGGATGAACTCACAGTCAAAATTTGTTTGATCAACCTCTTGAGCGCAATGGTGATGCTGATCTGGGCCCAAAGCGCTCCGAAAAATTAGTGACCTATTGGATCAGCTAATCTTCACACTTTTTCAAACCCTCATAGATCATCCAAAACATAACCAATTTTGAAAAAATGAAAGAAAAACCTGACTTTCTTCAACACCTTGGATTCAACCATGAGGTACTTGAAACCCCAAAATGCACCTATCAAAAACTTCAAGCCAACATGAAACCCTCAAATCTGGGAAGGAATTTGTAACACTGGAGCTCTGATACCATGTGGGAGTTAATGGTGACTCCCCAACACCCCTAGGAATAGTTGCTAGACCAAAATTATCTTCCACAAGAGAGAAAATGGCAAGAATGCTTGCTTCAACAATGCAATATTGAATAATGGTTGAATATGCAAATGTACATGAGATGCCTTGCTTATAAAGGCAAGGTAGAGAGATAATATTAGACTTGAGATTATGACAAGTGTCTTAATCCTATAACATGTGATAATTAACTCATAACTACCTAGGATAAGATAAAGTCTAGATATGACAACTAAAACTTCTAGAAGAAATCTTTTATCTTAAGTAAACTTAATCATGTGAATATGTGACCCCCTAATTACCTAGTGAATGAATTAGCTATGTACAAGACATTAATTCACACCAACAATTATAAGAGGTTTATTAAAGTTTTTTTCTCAATTTTTTTTTACCTTAATAGATTTTAAAATATAGAGCCTTTGAATGGATTGAATATACTCTAGTAACTTTTTAAAAAATTAAAGAGGTAATGAGCTCATGTCTTGTACTTATAATTACTAATTTTTTATCACCATTTTTTGTAGAATGTGATGCACCAAGAGGAGGTATTGGGGTTTTACTAACTCAAAAGGGACATCTCATAGCATTTGAACGCAAAAAACTAAATAATTTGGAAAGAGTATACTCTATTTATGTTATAGCTCATTTTTGGGTATTATACATGCATTGCAAAAAAATATATAATATCTCATTTGTGGTAGATTTTTTGTGAAAATTGATCATAATATTTTAAAATTATTTTTGAGTCAAAGAGATTTGAATGATCATCTATTACAAGCATATAATTCTGACATAGAGTATATATAAAGAAAGAAAAACGTTGTGGCTAATGTTCTTTCTAAGGAGCCCACTCTTTGTTCTTGGTGCAGGAGCACCTTTGAACAAAAATTGTCAATCAAGGATGATAGTGTGTAGGCTTTAGGATTTTGGGAAATATGCACTAAATAAAGTCACTTAGACCATTTTAATGTTGTAATAAGTCATTTTAGATGGTTCTTAAGTGTTTAGGAGGCTCAAAATGCAAAAATATTGAAAAGTTGCTAATTGTGCAAAAATGCAAAATTTAAAAGTTGTAAAAGGGCAGATTAGGAAGTCCAACGATCACATAGATTTGAATGGCCATTTGAGGAATTTGGAAAAGTTAGTTTTAGAGGGAAAAATTATATATGTGATGAAAATCATTGATGTAATGCTGGCTTGAAGATTGGAAATAAGAAACATCAATAAAATCTCTACTTTTTTTGATAATTTTATGTTTTCTCCTCATTAACAGCCAGTGTACGGTCTTGTACAAGCTATTCTATATATAATCTACTTTGGGAATCATAGATACATGTGTGAGAAACTATTTTGAATTGGTTTGATTGAAACTTATTAGGTTAGAAAGCTTTGACAATCAATTTTCTCCAAGCGGCCAGAAAATAGAGTATTCAAGGGTTTGTAGTTTCAAGCATGTATTAGACCCATTCCACCTTCTATAAAGTTTGTACCTTAGTGGAATGGGTAGAAATAGGTAGGAATAGATGTGTAAATTCTGTGAGAGTGCAGGGGAGGTCAAATGTTGAGTTGGGCATGAAGCCCTAGGTGGGAAAATTGAGTTTTCCAAGTGAAATAGTGAGGTTTTGGCATGGTAAAGAGTAAAATAGCTTGGGGAAGTGTTATTTATTGATGGAATAAGAATTTTTAGAGGTAATTGAACCTGTTTGAGGTGCTGGAAAGTTTAGATAAGGCCTAGTAATGTTTTTTCCAACAATACCCTAGGTTTTT
>VDFB02108041.1:0-28509 GCA_007258455.2 Sequoia sempervirens
ACAAGAATTAACCAATGCGCCAAAACAACTACTCAATGTGCTAAAAGAACTGATGTATGCACTAAAACATATACTAAATGCACTATAAGAACTGATGAATGCACTAAAACAGATACTCAATGCACTATAGAAAAGACCGAATGCACTAAAATACTCCTTGTATGCGCTAGAATATTTGTTGGGTGCATTGAAAGAAAGGTTGGATGCACCGGAACAGACACTGAATAAGCTAGAAGATCCATCAAATGTGCCAAAATAGAAGTCGTATGCACCAAAAGATTTGTCGGATGCACCAAAAGAAACCGTGGTTGTGCTAAAACACCACATCCAACCTGTTTAAATGAACTTTTCCAGCAAATTGTTAGAAATGGGGTCTAGCCCCACAGTGGGCACCATTTTGTGTGTGTGAAATATGGAAATTATTAGTAAATCAACACAAACCTTAATGAAACGAATTATATCAAAGATTTGAAATAAGTAAACTCTATTTTGCAGCCAAACAAATCTTTTAAGAACTTCTTATTGTCCTCTATTCCCAAGGATTTATTAAACCATTTGGCCCTTAGATTTCTCTGTGCACAATGGTTGTTAAAATGGAAACTTAGGAAATGAGATAATATTCAACATGCAAGCCAATTAAATTCCTACATGAAACTATATGATAAAGATGATAATAGATACTGTGATGAATGGATGATGATGCTAGATTATTTGAGGTAGATACTATGGTATTGAGATGGGATGATTCTGCATATGCTCAAATGCTAACTATGAAAATGTTAATCTAGAATGCAACTATGATGCAAAGGATGACATAAAATTTAACTATGAAGCAAAGTGTTATTCTAAGATTTAACTATGATGCAAAACATGATATAAAATGTAACTATAAGACTCCAAAATGCTCCCAAGCTCAAACGATATTCCTGCATGACAACTCTATTAGAAAGTGGATGCAAAATGCAATGCCAAAGGGTTGTATTTATAGCCTTTTTCCAAGCATCTTGTGAGGTGGCAATGATCGACGGTCTAGATTCAAACAAGAAGGATGAATGGTGGAGATGAAGAGAATCAAGAAGTTGTCCCCTTGACCAATAGGCAACATGCCAAATGGATGGGAGACTAAAGTGTGGGAAAAAAAGACCATGTGTTTGAAAATTGGTTGAAGAAGTGTGTGAGGAATAAGCCATGTGCTTAAAAATTGGTTGAAGATAATTCTAATTTAAAAATTAGAATTATTTAATTTCATGCGACCTTGGTGAGGTGGCACAAAAGTTGTAGACATGTGCTTGAATTCCTGATCGAGATTAGTGAAGATTAATTAAATAAAACAAGCTTATGGAATTTTTTTTATTTAATTAATTTAGAAGAATATGATTTTAGATTTGGAGAATTTAGAGGATATGAACTATGTAGATGGAATATTAATTAAATAACTAGTATTTAATTAATTAAATGTTTGGACCGATTTTAAGTGTATACAAGGGTTAATATTACGGTTTATAGTTTATTGTTTGTGTTAAGGTTAGGGTTATGAAAAATAGGGTTAGATTAGTGTTAGGTTTAGAGTTACAATTATGGTTCAAATTAGAGATGGAATTAGGGTTAGAATTTCCAATTACAATTTGGGATGTGGTTAGGGTTAGGGTTAGGATTATAGTTTATGGTTAGGGTTAGGGAAAGGTTAGGGTTATGATTATGGTTACCAAGTTAGGATTTAAAGTTAGGTTTATAGTTATGGTTATTGTTATGACTATGGTTAGAGTTAGAGACAGGTTTAGGGTTAGGATAATGATTTAGGATTTATTATTAATATTAGCTTAATGGCTAGGGATGGGGTTAGGATGAAGGTTAGGTCATGCAAAGAATAAATTAACAAAACTAAAATACTATAATCAACAAAACTTATATATTTTTTTCATATTAACAAAACTTACATTTAATTTTTTTCAAAACCTAAGAAACTAAAATTACAATAATATATAGGAAAGTACTAGCACGTCCACTTGTTTAATTAATAAAGAGGAAATTGATGAACTAGTTGAATTAATTAAATAATTAAAAAAATTATAATTAAAATAGAAATGAAGAGAAATTTTAAATTTTAAATCATTAAATAATTAAAATTATTTAATTATAAGAATGAATGGGAAACAATGTTAATTTAATTAAATAATAATATTATTCAATTAAATCTAGAAGACAAATTAATGAGGAAAGATGACTAAAATTGATGATGTTTTGAAAAAACGAGTTAATCATTTTTAAGTTTCTACAATTACAATTACAATCATAATTAAAATTGAGGTTACAATTAAAGTTATAATATAATTATGTTTCAAACTATGATTAGGATTAGAGTTAGAATTAAAGTTAAAATTAAAATTAGGATTATAATATTATTATGACTTACATATACATACATATAATATATAATATTTCTTTCATATACATTAAAGATGTATATTGAAAATGTATATTTGTGTTTGAAGGGTATATGCCACATTTAATTATCTTAAAATAATAAAAATTTACTTATTTAAATATATAAGTATTACTTATTTTATAGTTATGCTAGGGAGTAAATTAACTCTATATATGTTATTAGCATATAAATCTTTTAAAAAAATTATATAAAATATGTCAAAAGATATCTTTTGTGAGACATCATTCCATTTATATATGACAAATTGATTTAAAAGTATATTTTTATTTATTCAATGTTTAATTAGAGGACTCCTATTTACAAACAAAACTTGGACAAATGATGATGGAAGACCAAAAAAAAATGACAGGAACACAATTTTCAGGTGGACCTAAATGATAATGAAAGCAAGACTCTCTTCCAAAAAATCTATGGAGGAATTACAATTTTTAAAAACCCCTTATGAATTTATGCACCACATCCACATCATTTCTTGACTTCCACATTTTATAATATAAAGGGGCTCGAGAAAATGGAGTACAGCTTAAAAATCCAATAAATAGTTTAACAAATTATTACCACAATAATTAAACCAAATAATATTTGCAGAGTGTCACCAATGTGGAGTTCCTATTTTGTCACTGTTACCGACTTTTGGAGGCACAATCTAATCTAAATACTAAATTCAACATACCGATCGGATTTACATAGCTCTCTGCAATTTCTTAATTTTTCCTCTGAGCTTCGAAATATCTCAAGCAGTTATCAATGACGGAGAGTAATCAAGGAACATCTCCAAATTCCAATGTGGAGACCCAAAAACATCTTCTGCAAAGTGATGCCCTCTACCAGGTTTGATCTCATATTGCTCTGCAAAATTAGTCATTTCGTCATATGAATTATCCAATAGTTATTCCTCTATATCCAATCCTTTTGCAGTATATTCTTCACACAAGCGTTTATCCCCGTGAACCAGAATGTTTGAAGGAAATCAGGGAACTCACTGCAAACCATCCACGGTAAGATCTATGTGTTAACCTATAATTTTTGAGGAATACAACTTTGACTCCTCTGTTAATGTACACCTTTACCATTAAATCGATTGAATTTGTAGGATTTGAATGTATAGAACGCCCTTGTAGATTGATTGGAAATGTTAGGGTTTAGTTAATTACAAAGTTACTGGTGGTTTTTATCAGTGCCCTTATAGCCATTCCATCTCACGAGGGTCAATTTTTGATGCTTCTGTTGAAACTAATAAATGCCAAGAAGACTATAGAGATTGGCGTGTTCACAGGGTATTCTCTACTCTGCACAGCCCTTGCTTTACCCCCTGACGGAAAGGTTGGCCTCTCTGGTCCCATTATTTGTTTCACATGTTTTAATTTGTTTCGCTACCCCAAATTTGTGCTTATAATTGCACCCTCCGAGGTTGGATTGCTTTGGCTATAATGCAAACTCTGACCTATTTTGACTTTCTCCATGACAGGTCATAGGCATTGATATTAACAGAGAAACATATGATTTGGGGAGGCCTGTCATTGAGAAAGCCGGAATTGCCCACAAAATTGATTTCAGAGAGGGCCCTGCTTTGCCCCTTTTGGATGAATTGATACAAAATGTAAGTTCTCTCACCAGGGATTTGTCTTTACATTCCCACCATAATGGAAATGGGTTGCTATAATTTTTTGAAAGTTTAGGTGGTTGTTGTTAACTATCCTACACAGATAATAATCGACGGAGATAAGTGGTTTTAATTAGGGTTACAGTGTTATGCCTTATGGGCTCTCTCTAGCATGTGGTTGTTTTCTAAGTGATGTCCCAATACCACTATGAAGAATTCTGTTGTACATTACCTGTCTGCTTCATTATCATTATCTCTTTGGGCGTGTTGAATTCTCTGGTAATCTCCAAGATATATCTAGGTTAGGTTCCTACTTGCCTTCCTATCCAAGTTAACATTGGTTGTTATACAATGTTTGAAAACAGAGGCATGCTACTGCCCTAATCCAGGTCATTTTCTGCTCTACGACTGCATTGCCTGCCCTCTATATTACCAAATTTGAATGGTTAATTTTTTTCATGTTTCAAAAACCCTTCTTCGAGTAACAAACATTGGATAGGTTGTTTCATGTCTGCAATAAATGACATACTAAATCAGCATGAGAATAAAAAGAAGTTGTCGTGAATATTTGGATCTACATAATTTATAGTTAGTTTTTTATTAGATAAACAGGGAAAGGGTCCTGAATCTATTATAAAGAAACTTAAAACATTAAAACAAAGAGTTTATCAGATCGTAACAGAGAAACAGAAAATTGACACCCAAGCCAGCCTCAAATCAGCCCACACAAATCAAAATAACAAACAATAGAAAAAAACTTACTTAGCAAATAAAATTCCAATCTTCAGATGTAATTTTCTCCTTTTGATTCTCTGTCTTCTTTTGATCTTTATCCGGAACTTCCTGTTTCTTGCCCTACTTTTCTGAAAAATCGTTAAAATTCGTTGAATATTATTTATTTATATTCTGTTTTATATATTTTAAATATTATTTTATATAATTATTTATTTTAATAATAAAATATATGAATAACTTTTAAAATAATAAATATAAATATACTATTATATAACTATATATTTATATTGTATTAAATAAATTATATAAATATTTATATTTTTTAATATATATAAACCCTTTTCCTTATTTAAGAAAAATAAAATATTGTTGTATAGATGTATTGATTTACACAAATTTAGTTATTTAGTAATATTAAACTATTTTGATAATTTTGTGAAATATTTAAAAAAAAAAATCAAATTTATATAAGATGAACAAGTTTTTTGGAATTTTTTTTCATTGCTGAACTTCATCTACAAATACAAACTCAACTCAAACCTTATGACATAGATGATGCACATTTTCTTTATAAGAATAACGGTTAGATTTTGATTGAATAACTTTAAAAAATAAGAACCAATTACAAGAAGAGTTGTTGTATAACCAAATTCTTAGGGTAGTCTTATTTTGATCATTGTCTTTTTCAATCTTTTAATTCTTTTATTCGGGTTATGGTGAAATCTCAAAAATTTCACTAAGAAGTTTTCAAGGTTGTTATTTGTTGAAGTTCTCTTGATCGTTTTTTATTTGTGCATAATCTCCATGCTTTCTATTATATATGATCAGTGTTTTTTTGTGTCAAATTTGAAGTAGACCCATAATCTATTTATATTCTATTCAATCAAATAAGAAAGACCCATAATCTATATAATCTTCTAATCCCTTTATTCTGGACATGATAGACTCTCTAAAATTCCATTAAGAAGTGTTAGGATGCTATTTTGTTCAAGTTCTTTTGATTGTTCTTTATTTGTGCACAATCTTCATGCTTTCTATTAAACATGTGGCCAAAGCTTTCCTATGTCAAATTTGAAGTAGACCCATAAACCATTTGTATTCTATTCAATCAGATAAGAAGGACCCATAATCTATTTAATCTTTAGATCCCTTTATTCTGATGATGATGGACTCTGAAAAATACCATTAAGAAATGTTCAGAATTACTAGTGATTCAAATATTTTTCATTGTTTTTTATTTGTACATAATCTCCATACTTTCTATCAAATTTGAAATAGAACCATAATCTATTTATATTCAATTCAATCAGATTAGAAGGACCAAATTTGAAATAAAACCATAATCTATTTATTTTCAATTCAATCAGATAAGAGAGGCCATAATCTATTTATATTCAATTCATACATTCTTGCGCCCATTGATTATGTAAAATTTGAAGTCTGAACCCGGGGCAGATAAGAGGGACCCAGAAGCCTCACCAAGTCAAGTCCAATTTCATGTTCGAGCTGCCACAGACCCGAGATGCCTGTTAAGTAGTGTGGGGAGATACAATTTCTTAAACACATGCATAAGTGAATTTATTGTGTGATACTGAGTTAGTTAATCATCCTTTTTCCCAGGAGGAGATGGTGGACTCTTTTGATTTTGCATTTGTAGATGCCGACAAACTTAACGCTCTGAACTACCACGAACGTTTGCTGAGTTTAGTGAAGATTGGAGGGCTTATTTGTTTCGACAATACACTGTGGTCTGGTACAGTTGCTGAACCTCCCAATGCAACGCTGTCTGAACATGTGAGAAACAACAGACTCTATATAATAGAGCTGAACAAGGCACTTGCTGTTGACAAACGTATAGAGATTAGCCAGCTGCCTATTGGTGATGGGCTCACCTTATGTAGGCGCATTTTCTAGACAAATTAATCTTCCATTGTCATAGTGGCTGTATCAAGTTTTAGGTTTATGATTCAGAGTGTTTTGTTTTCTATGTTTAATCCTAAAGTCTAGAGTGGTACAGGAGTAGTTCAATAATTTTTAAGACGTAAAAAATGAAATGTGAAGCATTTCTGAAATCGGGTTTTTAATGAGCATTTTATTTGTTTGGAATACATTTTGATTGTTGAGTTGTCTGTTATGGGCATGCGGAATTATCAAAGAGAGACAAAGGTGTCAATTGGAAGTTTGTTGGTTATATGTAAGTCAAAGTATTTGCACCAAGTGTAGATTTTATTAATGCCAAGAGTCGTTTTATAATGGTAGTAAGAAGTTGAAAGTAATGGTGTGAGTGTGTTAATAAAAACTCTTATCTTTTACCTTAAATTTGATAGTCATATACATCAAAGTATTAATAGTTAATAATAGACTTAATTGTTTCAAAATAAGCAGAAGATAAAATTTATGTCTCCATATATGTAGTAAATAAAGTAATTTTCAAAATAAAATAAAATAGTTCTCAATTGACATCTCTTGGCATTTTTTAAGATGGATGTATTTAAAATATCTATACTAGTAAATTATTTCTTGCTAAATGCTTTTAAGAATTATTTGTTGTTGAATGTGTTTTTGTTTTTCTAAAATAATTGTTTCTAAAGGCATTACTAGGCAAGTCATTACCTAACTCCACACTCAAGGATTGGTATGTGTCATATAATAAAAAATTTGTTTTTGAGGCATCCAGTTTGAATGGGAAAGAGGTGAGCTTCCAACATACACTTTGACCAAATGGATTTTATTCATTGATTTGGATGCAATAAAATAATCATTTAAGAGGTGATTTAATATACTTGATGGATTCTATTGAAGCAAAAGCTTGTGGTTAGAGAAGTCATGGTTACAATGTTTAATGTTGTTCATTTTTTAAAGTCAAAGAAAGTGAGTCTTACATGAATTGGCACATGGAATGATCACACAATGGAAGAGGTCTATGAAATAAATCCTAGTTTTTTTCTCTTTTTTGGGTGACCTAAAAACCTACTTAAAGCATTTTATAGTACAAACAACACGGGTTTTTTATTAACATATCCCCAATAAGGCATTGCAAAGCAAGTAGGAAATGGAATAATTCATCGACATTAAGTATATTTTATGTTGCTAGCAAATTGTAAGAATTAAGAAAGTATGTTGGCTAAACATAGATTAAGGGTGACTCAATTGGTGAAAGCTCAAAAATTAGATGTTAAAGGTTCTAATCCTATGTTCTCATTTTCAACTATAGGGAGATATGTTTTGGAATTCTTTTTGTTGCTTGAGATATATGATTCTACTATAATGGGTCTTTGGTTTATCATAGATAGAAGGGTTATTTTTGTTTTGGCCATATTATTGGTCAAATGCACACTCATTTAAAATTGTTTTTGTTTGAGGGGAAGAGAATCTTTTTTCATATCACTCATGGAAAAGATGATTTTATCTCCTCATGCTTGTATTGTGAGGCAGATTTTTTTTGGCACCATTATTGTTGCTTTTGTTAGGTAAAATCCAATGGGTCAAAATGGAGGTTGGATGGTCATTCCCTTCTTGGTTAGCTACTCACTTAGAGAACTGGTGAAATGCTTGAATAACATTGTTGGTAAAAGTAGATAGTTTACTCTTTAGTTCAATCGTGTACTTTCTAGTTTGATATTTCTATTAGTTTTGTTATGTTTTTTGGTTTCCTCTTTGTTGAGAAATGATATTGAGAAGAGATATAGTATAATTATGTTATTATGTTCCCATCTCTTGAATAATAGGGGGAAAGTAAGTCTTCATAATCAATCAACGAGCAGTTTTAATCTATTGATAGATGTTGCTTACACTAGAGAAGTAGACACAAAGAGGAGTGTGTTAACATGTCATTAGGTAGTTGGTCCTTAGTTTAGAATGCACATGATGGGTGTGGGTACAAGGAATCATGAGGATAGCGATCATTGAGGTTGTGTAATGATGAAAATTGTTCATATTGCATGTGGTATATAGATGATTAAAGGTAGGTTTGTTGAGAAAATGTATTATGATCATGCTAGGTAGTGTGAGGAAGAGGCAATCGATCTTTATATTGTGGGCTTAGGCAACGAAATAGGGAATTTGACATACATGATGTAGGTGTTGCTCACATAAGAATGTGATGCAAAGGTTTGGGCATTAGGAGGATGTTTATAATTTTTAACAATGGTTGATCAGTACCAAGAGACAAAAGATCAAGTTTATAGAGTGGCTAGATGAGGTAGATTGTTGGATGCTCTTGATCATCTTTAGATCCCCTTTGGATTAAGGGGGTTTGTTAGGTTTATGATCCAAAGCACTAATTTATATTTACTTAATAATGTTAGTATAATAATTAATGGTTCGTGTTGGGTAGTCAATTTGGTTCCTATGGGAAAAGCACAGTTGTAAAAGTTAAAAGTATGAAGCCCTTTATAAAGGTTATCAAATAATGTAATCAATATATAGAAAACTTGATCATAATATAATCCTTGTGTTATTTTATATTATTTGTAATATAATTCTTGATTTTATTTATGTGTTTGATTGTAGGAACCTCACGAAGTTCATTAATGAATGAAGTTTCAAAGAAGAAGTTTGCTTGAAGTTATCATACATTTTTGTATCAATATTCAATACTTTGTTTTTGTTTCTAAGTTATTTTGTTTGGTTGTCCCATATCCTATTTCCTTATCTATGTTGATAATTTATATTTAGTTTATATTTTCATTATCTATTTGTTTTGATTAAGGTAAAAATCACAAGAAGGGCCTAGACCTAATTACAATGTAGCCAAGAAGGCAAACAAAACAAGTATCACAAGTAGTGAGACTGAAACCAAAAATGCTTTTGACTAGAGCTATGAATTAGAAGCAAGTTTTTAAAGGACCTCAAAACCTTTTACAAGAAGAGCAACACCAAATAATATGGAACAACCATTATCACTAGAAAAAGCCTAAAAAATACCCCAAAAATAGACAAAAAACCACAAAGACAATGAAACGAAGAAGAGGGACTTCAAACCATCAAGGTGGTTTGGAACCAAAAATTACCAAGGGAATTAAGTCACAACTAGAGGGCTCTCAATCATATCAACATAATTTATTTTGTCCTTGAAAGGGGAACCAAAAACCATGTTAAAGTGTACCCCCATCATGGAATATAGCACCTTCACATAGTGTGGGGAGTGAGGGCACAATCTAACAAGAACCTTATCCTCAAGGATTATCCAAGGGAATCCTGAACCTTTCATTCTTTCCTTTTCATAGAGTGATCATTAACCAATGAAGAGGACTCATAAGGGATTTTTTCTCCCAAAAACCTAGCTTGGAGAACAATTTGATACTACCTAAAAAAACCTTATTAGTTTTGACACAAACAAAATATAGCAAAGAAGAAACTCTTTTGAAATTTTGTAGCATTGTCAATTGTAAGAAAATGACCAATAGAATTAAAAATACCTTGAATGATGCAATCATACCAAAATTCCACCAAGAGTTGAGGAAGCCTATCCCATCAAGAAATCATGTTAACTTTGGCATCATCAAAGCCAGTAGCTCATCTTTTTAAATGGAGGTAAGCCTTGTGAAGAAACTTGGGACCTCCTTGTAGAAGTATTGAACAGTCCTTCATGGAATGGAAGGAGAATAAAAGGAATTTGTTTAACAAGGACAAAACACCAAATTGACCTTCAACATTCTAGGATTTGGAAGCCTAGGAATGAATTACATCAATGTTAAAAAAAACCTAGAGAATCTCCCAATAAGTGCATATTGCAAATTAGTAGAAGCTCTATCCACAAAAATTACCAAAAGAACTAAAATGGGAACTTGTGGTACCTCAAAAGAGGATCTAACCACATAACCACTTTCCTACAATGCACTTAGAGGATGAGAAGGCTCATTCCAACCTAGGAACTCACGAACACCATCCCCAATGACTTGAGTAGCCAGCCGGGGAAGGAACCCCTTACTTAGGCCATAGTTACTAAGATTTGTTACTAGGGAAGGTTCATTATCTATTTGTTAAAATAATATTTTACTAAGCTTTGTTGACCATAGTTGTCTAATTTTATACTCATCAAGGTAACTAAAGTTATCCATGCTATATTAGTTGAATATATATATATATATATATATATATATTATATTGCTCTACAATCATAACTAACAATACTCTAGAGTTTTATTACTAATGTAACTACATATATTTTTAGCACCTTACAAATTATCTCCAATTGCGCATAGATCCCCCTTTTTATTTGTTACCACATTTTTGGTTGCCCCCGTTCAAAAATGTGTCTATCCCCTTTAGCAAAGTTATATCACGTCAAGTCCTCACATTTAAGCCTTAGTTTTTGAAGTTGTGTTGGGCCCTAACTAAGTCTTCACAACCTTTCTCTCGCTTGACAATCTATTGGGTTTTTCCTAAGTCATCTTTACATTGACCTTTGTTTACTTCTTGAATGGTTTTCGGGTCCTGGAGTGGCTTCCATAACTTGGGCACATGCCAACCAAATGAAAGAATATTAAGGTTCTCTTCAAAACTTTTTTTAGGTTTCCAAACCTTTATTGGTTCCCGACAGGGTTTGGGAAACCTAACTCATTTCAGTTATGGATTTTCTAAAAGGCTAAGTGTTTTTCCTAAGGATTCTTTCTAAAAGCCTTAACTAAAAAGGGGCCCTAAAATTATTGCTGGAGCGGGTTGTGCATGGAATCGATAAGGTGGGTGATAAGTTTATTTACAAAACTATAACAGACTTCACTGGCATTTTGGAAACCCTATCCAGAGTCTGGCGTTTATGCATTTCAATTGATTACAAGTTATTATCTGAAAATTCATTCACGTAAGGAAGAAATGATACTAGACACAAATGTGTTACAAAAATTCCATTTAAATGCATAATTATTGACACATTACAAATATGAAAAATGAAGAATGGCATCACATGTGACATGAAAATACAAAACTGAAAGTATAGAATTGTCACATTACACAAAGTTGAGTCAAAATCTAAAAAGATTATATATATTAATTATATTTATATATTCTATTACAAGCCAAAAATTAGAGCTTTCAACACACGTGTTTCGAACATAGAGAGTGAACATAAGGATCATGATTCCCTCAATCACCTCTTGGAGGAATTCTATCTGAGTAGGGGGGAGACGTTCTCATTGAATTCCACATAATGGATGAAAGTCTCCATTATGTTGCGCTCCAATCTAGCTCAGAGAAGAGAAACCACCTTTCTGGATGGCTCATTCCTCAAAGCGATGACAATGTAGATTTCATCACCCACCAGACTAGTGCACGAATACTTAGACAGGCTCCCCATGGCATCTTTGACACGTGGCAGATAGACTGGCCTTACTAGGCGTTCAATAGCTCGGATTCCCCACTCTAAATTCCCTAAGGTGCGAATAATGTTATAAAGAAAATTCTCCAATAGTTATGAGTTTTGCACATGCACCTAGGAGAAAAAGTGTTCACCAATTATCTTCTTGGTTACTCCCTCTTCTACGTCACTGTAGATGAGGAACACTTCTTTGAGCTAGTCCTTGATCAACATCCGTGCGATGCTACATTCTACTCCCTCAACATGTAAGGAAGCTAAGGCAGTTGAACAACTTCCTACACTAATCTTGAGAGGAGAATAATGCAAAACTTTATAGATCTTTACAATAGTTACATAAACTTAAACATAAATATCATGCATACCACAACAAAGTGATTTACATGGGGAAAACCCTTTCAATAGAAAAGCCTCACACTCCTAAAGCTGCCTAATATATTAATCAAAAATCACAAAGATTGCAATATACTTACAGAGCAAGCTCCTCACATGAGTATCACTAACTAGAGATCCAAAGGCAACATGATCACTATCAAAATATTAGAATAGATCACTACACACACTCGTAACACAACACCCTCATAAAATAGGGTTGCCTTCTAAGGCAAGTGGAGCCAACAAAATATCAAAAGTCAGATCCGAGACCTAATGATGAACAATCCTAATTTACAATAAGATATATATATGGGTAAAAGCACAAAGTTGTGTCACACTTTATAAAGGAAACGGCCAACGTTGATCCAATTTTTAAACTTGAATCACTAAAAAGTGGCATATATGTTTGAATTTTGAAATGATGTAAACTAGTAAAATATGTAGTTTTTAGTATATTTTATGTTTGTATTTTTTAAAAAAATTAAAAAATTATTTTAAACTAGTTTTTAATAAATTAAAACTATAATTTAGTTGTTGATAAAATGCTGAAAAATGAAGTTGCATGGGACATCAAACTTTTTATAGTAATTTTTTTTTTTTTCTTTCAAATTTTTTGTGTGTATTTATAACTTGAAATTTTAGTGAATGGATATATTTTTTTCCAATTTTGATAAATATATATTTTTAAATAAATATTAAAATGTGCATGAATCAAAAAACAACTATTTTCATCGGGCATCAACTTTCATATTAAATATTTATCTAAAATGGAAAAAAAATATACCATCTTAAAATAGATTCTTTTATCTAGTGCATCATATTTTTTAAATTTTTTTACTAAGTTTTAGTATTTTTCCTTGGCATAGTAATCAACCTAATATTTTGTGCTAATAACCTACTTTTAGTAAAAATAAAAAATAAAATATAAAAAATAATTAAACTATTAAAGTAAATATAATTTTGAAAAATACACTTATGGATCTACAAAAGTGTATTTTTATATTTTTAAAAAATGTTTTTTACATTAGCAGGAGTTATTGAAACTTCAAGTTTTTCAAATAATTTTATTTTTTTGGTAAATTGGACTCAAAGTGGTGTTCCATATATTTTTAGCCAACAATTTTAGTTGAAAAAGTTGTGGAAGTATCTAACTTAGCTAGAATGAATCTTACTAGATCATATGTTTTACCAAAATTGATTTTTAGTTAGAAATACTTAAATTCAGTTGTGCTAATAATTTGGTTGAAAGTGTGACACAGCTTTGTGCTTTTACCCACATAAAATTTTCCTTTTGGGGGCGCTGCCCTCAAGCCCCTACTAGGGTGTGCGACCCTTGGACCCCTCGTCAGGGGATGATCCCCCCTAATGCCCCCTCGCCACTTACTATCAATAGTACCTTACGTAATTACAAGGTTAAGACCCATTTTTCCAACAAAATAGTAAGGAAGTCACTCTTATTCTTAGAAGTTGCACCGTTGGTAGTGCTCAACATATATGAAATTGTGATTATCATTGAAGAAAACGAAGGAACTACAACTAGTTTATAGAAAAAAGGTAGTAAGTGAGTGGATTTCACTTGAGAAGCAGTTAATGAATCAAGGACATTCAAGTTGCTTCCAATTTAATGAACTCAACAAGTGATGTGATGTAAATCTAGCAAAATGTGCCTTGGCATCAAGAAATTTCTTGTATTTAAGCTGCATTATGCTAGGTTTCCATGCAGTATGATGGGTTCCACAAGGCTAGCAAGTTATGTTATGCTAGACACTCATGAAACACATAGCTCTACTATCAAGAAAGTTGTGTTATACTTAGTGGCCATGTTAAGGCATTCATGACTCACACAATAGAAAAGTCATATTTTCTAGGTGAATCACAAACCAAAGACAACACAAGGGTCTGTGCAAGATCATGGGGGTCCAAAAAGTGGTGGTGTGAAAAAAGACATTTTTAACTTGCTCAAAAACACAAAAATCCACTTTGATTTTTTCTAGGCTCAGGTAGAAAGTGCATGGTGTCAAAGCAAAAGCCAAACTAAAATGGATATTCATTATATTTAGGTCATTTTCTTTAATTCGATCAAGTCCAGGACCAACCACTTATTTATTTTAATATATTATAATAATATAAGTTTAATATAATTATAATAATGTTTTAATATAACATGGATATTTAATTTAATGCATTATTATAATGTTTTTAAATTTAATATTATATAATAATATATTTATATTATATAATATAATATTATATTGTATATATATATAATATTATATTATAATATATATAATATTATATTATATATATATATATATTATATATATAATATACATATTATATAATATAATATATATATTATATATAATATAATAAACATAATATATTTATAATACAATATATAGTATAATATAATAAATATTATACATAATATTAATATAATATATATTATACACATAAAATATATATATATATAATATATAACATACATATATATAAATCAAAAATATATATAATTTTATATAATAATATAAAATAAAAAATCAATATGTTTTATAGAGAGATGGCATGAAATTGGTAGAGTGAAGGTGAATGGAGGCGAAAACAACATAGCAATGGTAGATGGAGGCATGGTCTTCGAGCAGGTAGGCAGGTGGGCGCCAAGGAATCATAGGACATGCAAAAGGAAATGTTGAATCCTACAGTGATTGTGTCTAGTACTGGAGACCTAAGCAACAAATGGGGCAAGGGAATGGATGGTCAAGGAACCACAGGTCAAAATGGCCTCCACACCACTCAGGAAAAAGAAACAAACCAGCTTGGATTCCTCCAAGAAACAACCCCTAACTAATTCCCAAAAGAAAAATGGGAGGAATAATATGTAGTCAGGCAACTCCTGGATCCCTAAGACAAATCGTCAATATGGGATGCCCTATTCCCCTCTAGACTAGATAGATAAAATAGTGTCAATTGTGGCCAGCTATATGCAGCCTTGATGGGATTATCTCAAGGACTATGGATTGTTCTTGAAATGGATAGGAAGCGACATCCCGAAACAAGAAATCATCGACTAGTTTGTCGAGCGCTTTGAAGGATGGGTAAGAGCCAAAGCCCTATATGAAATTTTTTTCCTAATAGAATGTGCAGAATTGAGCATCAAAAAGAAAATCCTATTTGGGGAACCCATGTTTTTTAAGGGCTTCTATTTTTACAAACTAGACTAGGAGCCAAATTTTAACCCTAAACAACACAAACCAAAAAATCTCCCTCATTGGATTAGTCTAGAAAATTTTCCCACTAAATATTGGAGTGAAGAAACATTGGGAAAATTTGGGGAAGCCCTAGGGACCCTCATTGGCTTTGAAAAAGATTTCCTCCTAGGGAAATCAAACACAGTCAACCTTCTGATTGATCTAAACACTGAGTTTAGATTCTTAGACAATTTGAAGATCCTCACTAAAAAAGGAGAATGGTTCTAGAAGTTTTATGTGGATACAAAAGGGGGTGAATGCATTTTGAGCAAAGGGTACTTAGCAGGATGTTCGAAAGGAGTAGGCAAGGCAATAGATATGGAGTTAAATCAACCACTTCAATGTGCAAAATGGTGGTGTCATAGAGATAGTTTATGTTTTTTCCCTTGTTATTTGATGATGAGGACTCTCCTTTCTCATATTTTGGTAGAGGGTTCTTGAATGCCCCATGATCATTGTTTGTTTGGGGTCCTACAAATATCTTTTTTTGTCAATTAGATCTTGTATCAAGTGCTTCAATTGCATGCAGTCATTGGTTTTATGTCCTTTGTTGCGATGAAAGTCACAAAAATGAGCATCATTCCACCATGGAGGCTTAACTTGTGGTTCCCAATTTATTGCCTCTGGTAAGGTTATGAATTTAGCTTCGATAAGTTCCTTTAATGTTGATTCTAACAATTGTCCCAAAGGGGTGAACCTCCTTCAATTTGAGGATGTTCGATATGATGATGTTCTAGATCTAGCATTACCTTGATTTTTGCTTTGGTTGACATTTTGGTTGTTGTTTTGGTTGTTGCTTTGGTTGTTGGGGGGATTGTTATTCTGATTAGTTTTGGTGGCAGCTGCAGTTAGGTTGAATATAGGTTTTGCATTTTGAATTTCAACTGCACCATCATTGATTCCAATGTTCTTGTTTTGTTTCCAAAACTTGGGTTTGTCACCACTATTGTAATTGTTGGAGGAGTTTGACAAGTTTTTTTCATTGTATATCTTGATGACTCCTCTCTTGACTAAAGCCTTTTTGATTTTAATCCCATTTTCAATCAATTTTTTGATGGTTGGGGGACATTGCTATTCCAATCTACAACTCATCTCATCATTGAGGTTGTCAATAAAGATTTCTATCTTTTCCTTTTCGGGTACGAGACAAGAATATCGTGAAAATAAGGTCTTCTCCATTTTTGCAAGAATACAAGGAACGATTCACCCTTCTTTTGTTTCAAGTTACAAAGATCTTTCATGGTGATGTCTTGTTGAATGTTGTAAGAATATTGGGTGATGAACTTATTGACTAATTCCTCAAAGGTGTTAATTGGTGGGGTGAGTTTGGAGAACCATTCAAGGCATTGTCCACCTAAGCTTCTTGGGAATAATATCATCAAATATGTTTCCTCATATGAAAATTCAAGACTCATAGTCCTAAATTCCCTCACATGGTCTATCGGATTAGTTTTGCCATTGTATTTGTCATACTTGGGGAATTCACAATGTTTGGGAAAGGGTATCATGTGGATACTTTAATCAAACGGATATGGACAAATTTCTTGGATCAAGTATCGTTTGGAGGTTACCCTTTGCATATCGAGAACTTGTTGTTGAAGGTTCTTCATTTGGTGAGTTATAGCAATCACTTGTTCAGGATCAATTTCAAGTTTTTTGGGACATGCTTTCAATTGATTCACATCAAAGTCATCGGGCAATTTGGCACCTTGTTTAGCTAGCATAAGGAGGTATTTTTCCCCATTTCTTTCGAAAATATTTTCTAAACATTTGTGGAAGTTGGGATCTTGTTCGACATGTTGGATATCTTCCTCGGTTATTTCTTCCCCTTCAATGTTGTTGAGTCCACATAAAGGATTCTCTTTAGCATCTGCCATGGTGTTTTGTGTTTCATTTTTTTGAGTTTTGGTGTTTTGAGTCTCAATGGTTGGAGTTTCAATGGTTGGAATTTCAATGGTCGGAGTTTCAATGTTTGGCTCTTCAATATTTTGATTTTCAAGTCTTTTTTCCTTGAGTTTTTGTTTTTGCAACCTTGTTTGAATGGGCATACAAGTGTTCTAGTTTAGACTAAACTTTGATATAAGTTTGGAAGAGTACCAAGGATTATAACTAAGTCCAATAGAATGAAAAATTATAATGAGACTAAGTTTAATTTGACTATCTAGCTTCATTTCGTGATGAAAGGATGATAAATCCTGATGATGAAACTAGGCTTAATAATCAAAGGTGTGATAAATTTGATAATTTTGGTACTTTGAGATGTTATATCTTGGTTTAGGTTGGAAAATTCCACTTGTAGGGGTCAATTTTAACAATTTTAGATTCTAAGGTACCTAAGGAATGATTTTGGATTCCAGAAAATTCTGAAATTTTGGTTCAAACAGTGAAACCAGAGACAAATTTTCTTCCTAGATATGTGAGATACTAAATCTTTGGAAAAGTCTTGGATTTTGACAATAGTAAAATGAGTACAAGTTGGGATTGTTCTTTGAAGCTCTTTTGTAGAAATTGAAGACCAATCTCTCTCTAAATTCGTAGAGTATTGAGAGGAATTTTTTTATGAGCTTTTGGACTAAGAACTATGGACTTTGGTTTTCGGATTTTAATCTTTCATGAAATCATTTGATAAAGCACATGTTTAGATTCTGTTGTACTGGAGGAATGATTTTGGCTTGAAAAGGATTCCAAATTTTGGTTCAAACTGTGAGACAGAAGATAAGTTTAACTCTCAGCTTTTGCATTTAATGGATGCACTAAAACAAAGCCCGAATGTGCTAAAAGACTTGACAAATGTGCTAAAACAGAGGTCAACTGCACCATAGTTTTGCACAGATGCGCTACAAGATTGCTTGAATGCTCCTTAATAGAGGATCAATGCACCAGAAAGTTGCACAAATGTGTTATAAGATTGGTTCAATGTGTTGTAAAAATGCACATATGTGCTATAAGATTGCTTGTATGCACTATAACAGAGGATAGATGCGCCAGAGTTTTGCACAGATGCACTATAAGATTG
Source organism: Sequoia sempervirens (assembly GCA_007258455.2). Taxonomy (NCBI): domain Eukaryota; kingdom Viridiplantae; phylum Streptophyta; class Pinopsida; order Cupressales; family Cupressaceae; genus Sequoia; species Sequoia sempervirens. The sequence continues at coordinate 18,739 of VDFB02108041.1, forward strand.
GGTGAATGCACTGAAAAAATGCACAGATGCGCTATCAGATTTCTTGTATGTGCTAGAATAGAGGACATATGCACCATATTTTTGCACATATGTGTTATAACAACAGTTGGATGTGTTAAAAGAACACATAGATGTGCTATAAGATGCAGTGAATGCACTGAACTAGGAAAATGACACATTTTTTTGGAAGTTTGTTTGATTTATTATATTTTCCAGTTAGAGACTTGGTTGTTTCAATGAATGTTTTTCTAAATCAAGGTTTTCACTTTCAACATGTGATGTTTGTGATTGAAATTGGTTCAAAAACACATTGGTAAAGACAAATCAAACATGTACAACTTTAGTTGTGTAGGACTATATTTGTTGAATTCCCACTTGGATTTTACTCTAGCTGTGCTTACTTATAGCAGATGATTAGATGCTTGACCCCACTGGCTCTTCTCCATGACACTCACTTCTACGGGGTAGCCAAGCATCAATACCCATGAATCTCCCATGACATATTTTTCATCTCTACTAAAACCTGCAAGAATGTGGGATGGCTTCAGAACGATCGTTCTTACACCAACAAATAGATTAAGGATTTTGGACTTTCTACAACAAAGGGTTTTAATATAGGCATTTCGTTCGTGGGGGATCATCCATGCGGCAAGATACCATTGTTTCCCTTCTTGTCGAAACAATCCTCGTGATACTTGAACTTTCCCCAAGTACCCACATCTATATCCTAGTTGGAAGTCGCTTGGATTTAGTGTGTTACTAGTTGGATTGTTCCCTTGGGTGATTACATTTCCCCACAAGGTAGGCCCTTTATGGTTAAACAAAAGTGAGCAAGTACATATGTAGTTCGATCAATCTTTGTTTTTGTGTGAACAAAGAGAGAACATGCACAATATACTCAACTCACACAAGTGCAAAAAAAAAGTGAATGGGTCTGGGTTTTTGGTCACCCAGTTAAAGGGAGAGCATATGCCTACCATTCATCAAGCACGAAAGACATGGTGTTCTTTATCCTTCTTAATTAAGCTAGATGCATATTTTAAGCAAAAAAAAGCATTTAAATAGCTCCAGCCCCTGCATAAATCATCAGTAGTTTGGTAAATTTGTCTTTGACTAGTGTATAAAAGTACCTGCAAGCAGAAAACACAAAATAGTTGCCAAATTTTGCAAGTTTTACCTAATGCACTAAAACAATCATCAGATGTGCTAAAACACCGATACGCTACAAGAATTAACCAATGCGCCAAAACAACTACTCAATGTGCTAAAAGAACTGATGTATGCACTAAAACATATACTAAATGCACTATAAGAACTGATGAATGCACTAAAACAGATACTCAATGCACTATAGAAAAGACCGAATGCACTAAAATACTCCTTGTATGCGCTAGAATATTTGTTGGGTGCATTGAAAGAAAGGTTGGATGCACCGGAACAGACACTGAATAAGCTAGAAGATCCATCAAATGTGCCAAAATAGAAGTCGTATGCACCAAAAGATTTGTCGGATGCACCAAAAGAAACCGTGGTTGTGCTAAAACACCACATCCAACCTGTTTAAATGAACTTTTCCAGCAAATTGTTAGAAATGGGGTCTAGCCCCACAGTGGGCACCATTTTGTGTGTGTGAAATATGGAAATTATTAGTAAATCAACACAAACCTTAATGAAACGAATTATATCAAAGATTTGAAATAAGTAAACTCTATTTTGCAGCCAAACAAATCTTTTAAGAACTTCTTATTGTCCTCTATTCCCAAGGATTTATTAAACCATTTGGCCCTTAGATTTCTCTGTGCACAATGGTTGTTAAAATGGAAACTTAGGAAATGAGATAATATTCAACATGCAAGCCAATTAAATTCCTACATGAAACTATATGATAAAGATGATAATAGATACTGTGATGAATGGATGATGATGCTAGATTATTTGAGGTAGATACTATGGTATTGAGATGGGATGATTCTGCATATGCTCAAATGCTAACTATGAAAATGTTAATCTAGAATGCAACTATGATGCAAAGGATGACATAAAATTTAACTATGAAGCAAAGTGTTATTCTAAGATTTAACTATGATGCAAAACATGATATAAAATGTAACTATAAGACTCCAAAATGCTCCCAAGCTCAAACGATATTCCTGCATGACAACTCTATTAGAAAGTGGATGCAAAATGCAATGCCAAAGGGTTGTATTTATAGCCTTTTTCCAAGCATCTTGTGAGGTGGCAATGATCGACGGTCTAGATTCAAACAAGAAGGATGAATGGTGGAGATGAAGAGAATCAAGAAGTTGTCCCCTTGACCAATAGGCAACATGCCAAATGGATGGGAGACTAAAGTGTGGGAAAAAAAGACCATGTGTTTGAAAATTGGTTGAAGAAGTGTGTGAGGAATAAGCCATGTGCTTAAAAATTGGTTGAAGATAATTCTAATTTAAAAATTAGAATTATTTAATTTCATGCGACCTTGGTGAGGTGGCACAAAAGTTGTAGACATGTGCTTGAATTCCTGATCGAGATTAGTGAAGATTAATTAAATAAAACAAGCTTATGGAATTTTTTTTATTTAATTAATTTAGAAGAATATGATTTTAGATTTGGAGAATTTAGAGGATATGAACTATGTAGATGGAATATTAATTAAATAACTAGTATTTAATTAATTAAATGTTTGGACCGATTTTAAGTGTATACAAGGGTTAATATTACGGTTTATAGTTTATTGTTTGTGTTAAGGTTAGGGTTATGAAAAATAGGGTTAGATTAGTGTTAGGTTTAGAGTTACAATTATGGTTCAAATTAGAGATGGAATTAGGGTTAGAATTTCCAATTACAATTTGGGATGTGGTTAGGGTTAGGGTTAGGATTATAGTTTATGGTTAGGGTTAGGGAAAGGTTAGGGTTATGATTATGGTTACCAAGTTAGGATTTAAAGTTAGGTTTATAGTTATGGTTATTGTTATGACTATGGTTAGAGTTAGAGACAGGTTTAGGGTTAGGATAATGATTTAGGATTTATTATTAATATTAGCTTAATGGCTAGGGATGGGGTTAGGATGAAGGTTAGGTCATGCAAAGAATAAATTAACAAAACTAAAATACTATAATCAACAAAACTTATATATTTTTTTCATATTAACAAAACTTACATTTAATTTTTTTCAAAACCTAAGAAACTAAAATTACAATAATATATAGGAAAGTACTAGCACGTCCACTTGTTTAATTAATAAAGAGGAAATTGATGAACTAGTTGAATTAATTAAATAATTAAAAAAATTATAATTAAAATAGAAATGAAGAGAAATTTTAAATTTTAAATCATTAAATAATTAAAATTATTTAATTATAAGAATGAATGGGAAACAATGTTAATTTAATTAAATAATAATATTATTCAATTAAATCTAGAAGACAAATTAATGAGGAAAGATGACTAAAATTGATGATGTTTTGAAAAAACGAGTTAATCATTTTTAAGTTTCTACAATTACAATTACAATCATAATTAAAATTGAGGTTACAATTAAAGTTATAATATAATTATGTTTCAAACTATGATTAGGATTAGAGTTAGAATTAAAGTTAAAATTAAAATTAGGATTATAATATTATTATGACTTACATATACATACATATAATATATAATATTTCTTTCATATACATTAAAGATGTATATTGAAAATGTATATTTGTGTTTGAAGGGTATATGCCACATTTAATTATCTTAAAATAATAAAAATTTACTTATTTAAATATATAAGTATTACTTATTTTATAGTTATGCTAGGGAGTAAATTAACTCTATATATGTTATTAGCATATAAATCTTTTAAAAAAATTATATAAAATATGTCAAAAGATATCTTTTGTGAGACATCATTCCATTTATATATGACAAATTGATTTAAAAGTATATTTTTATTTATTCAATGTTTAATTAGAGGACTCCTATTTACAAACAAAACTTGGACAAATGATGATGGAAGACCAAAAAAAAATGACAGGAACACAATTTTCAGGTGGACCTAAATGATAATGAAAGCAAGACTCTCTTCCAAAAAATCTATGGAGGAATTACAATTTTTAAAAACCCCTTATGAATTTATGCACCACATCCACATCATTTCTTGACTTCCACATTTTATAATATAAAGGGGCTCGAGAAAATGGAGTACAGCTTAAAAATCCAATAAATAGTTTAACAAATTATTACCACAATAATTAAACCAAATAATATTTGCAGAGTGTCACCAATGTGGAGTTCCTATTTTGTCACTGTTACCGACTTTTGGAGGCACAATCTAATCTAAATACTAAATTCAACATACCGATCGGATTTACATAGCTCTCTGCAATTTCTTAATTTTTCCTCTGAGCTTCGAAATATCTCAAGCAGTTATCAATGACGGAGAGTAATCAAGGAACATCTCCAAATTCCAATGTGGAGACCCAAAAACATCTTCTGCAAAGTGATGCCCTCTACCAGGTTTGATCTCATATTGCTCTGCAAAATTAGTCATTTCGTCATATGAATTATCCAATAGTTATTCCTCTATATCCAATCCTTTTGCAGTATATTCTTCACACAAGCGTTTATCCCCGTGAACCAGAATGTTTGAAGGAAATCAGGGAACTCACTGCAAACCATCCACGGTAAGATCTATGTGTTAACCTATAATTTTTGAGGAATACAACTTTGACTCCTCTGTTAATGTACACCTTTACCATTAAATCGATTGAATTTGTAGGATTTGAATGTATAGAACGCCCTTGTAGATTGATTGGAAATGTTAGGGTTTAGTTAATTACAAAGTTACTGGTGGTTTTTATCAGTGCCCTTATAGCCATTCCATCTCACGAGGGTCAATTTTTGATGCTTCTGTTGAAACTAATAAATGCCAAGAAGACTATAGAGATTGGCGTGTTCACAGGGTATTCTCTACTCTGCACAGCCCTTGCTTTACCCCCTGACGGAAAGGTTGGCCTCTCTGGTCCCATTATTTGTTTCACATGTTTTAATTTGTTTCGCTACCCCAAATTTGTGCTTATAATTGCACCCTCCGAGGTTGGATTGCTTTGGCTATAATGCAAACTCTGACCTATTTTGACTTTCTCCATGACAGGTCATAGGCATTGATATTAACAGAGAAACATATGATTTGGGGAGGCCTGTCATTGAGAAAGCCGGAATTGCCCACAAAATTGATTTCAGAGAGGGCCCTGCTTTGCCCCTTTTGGATGAATTGATACAAAATGTAAGTTCTCTCACCAGGGATTTGTCTTTACATTCCCACCATAATGGAAATGGGTTGCTATAATTTTTTGAAAGTTTAGGTGGTTGTTGTTAACTATCCTACACAGATAATAATCGACGGAGATAAGTGGTTTTAATTAGGGTTACAGTGTTATGCCTTATGGGCTCTCTCTAGCATGTGGTTGTTTTCTAAGTGATGTCCCAATACCACTATGAAGAATTCTGTTGTACATTACCTGTCTGCTTCATTATCATTATCTATTTGGGCGTGTTGAATTCTCTGATAATCTCCAAGATGTATCTAGATATATCTAGATTAGGTTCCTACTTGCCTTCCTATCCAAGTTAACATTGGTTGTTATACAATGTTTGAAAACAGAGGCATGCTACTGCCCTAATCCAGGTCATTTTCTGCTCTACGACTGCGTTGCCTGCCCTCTATATTACCAAATTTGAATGTTTAATTTTTTTCATGTTTCAAAAACCTTTCTTCAAGTCACAAACATTGGATAGGTTGTTTCATGTCATTTAGAAGTCGTCGTGAATATTTGGGTCTACATAATTTATAGTTAGTTTATTATTAGATAAACAGGGAAAGGGTCCTGAATCCATTATAACGAAACTTAAAACATTAAAACAAAGAGTTTATCAGATCGTAACAGAGAAACAGAAAATTGACACCCAAGCCAGCCTCAAATCAGCCCACAGAAATCAAAATAACAAACAATAGAAAAAAAATTACTTAGCAAATAAAATTCCAATCTTCAGATAGAATGTCCAAAGAGTCCGCCCGTGTAATATTCTCCTTGTGATTCTCAGTCTTCTTTTGATCTTTATCCGAAACCTCTTTTTCCTTGTCCTACTTTTCTGAAAAATCGTTAAAATTCGTTGAATATTATATTTTTAATATTATTTATTTATATTATGTTTTATATATTTTAAATATTATTTTATATAATATTATTTATTTTAATAATAAAATATATGAATAAATTTTAAAATAATAAGTATAAATAAAATATTATAAAATTATATATTTATATTGTATTAAATAAATTATATAAATATTTATATTTTTTAATATATATAAACCCTTTTTCGTATTTCAGGTTTGATTTCATATTGTTTGCAAAATTTGAAGTAGACCCATAATCTATTTATATTCTATTCAATCAAATAAGAAAGACTCATAATCTATATAATCTTCTAATCCCTTTATTATGGACTGATAGACTCTCTAAAATTTCATTAAGAAGTGTTCAGGTATGCTATTGGTTCAAGTTCTTTTGATTGTTCTTTATTTGTGCATAATCTTCATGCTTTCTATTAAACATGTGGCCAAAGCTTTTCTATATCAAATTTGAAGTAGACCCATAAACGAATTGTATTCAATTATCAAATAAGAAGGACCCATAATCTATTTAATCTTTAAATCCCTGTATTCTGATGATGATGGACTCTGAAAAATAACATTAAGCAGGGTTCAGAATTACTAGTGATTCAAATGTTTTTTATTGTTTTTTATTTGTGCATAATCTCCATACTTTCAATCAAATTTGAAATAGAACCATAATCTATTTATATTCAATTCAATCAGATTAGAAGGACCAAATTTGAAATAAAACCATAATCTATTTATTTTCAATTCAATCAGATAAGAGAGGCCATAATCTCTTTATATTCAATTCATACATTCTTGCGTCCATTGATTATGTAAAATTTGAAGTCTGAACCCGGGGCAGATAAGAGGGACCCAGAAGCCTCACCAAGTCAAGTCCAATATGATAGAGCTGCCAGACCCGAGATGCCTGTTAAGTAGTGTGAGGAGATACAATTTCTTAAACACATGCATAAGTGAATTTATTGTATGATACTGAGTTAATCATCCTTTTTACCAGGAGGAGATGGTGGACTCTTTTGATTTTGCATTTGTAGATGCCGACAAACTTAACGCTCTGAACTACCACGAACGTTTGCTGAGATTAGTGAAGATTGGAGGGCTTATTTGTTTCGACAATACACTGTGGTCTGGTACAGTTGCTGAACCTCCCAATGCAACGCTGTCTGAACATGTGAGAAACAACAGACTCTATATAATAGAGCTGAACAAGGCACTTGCTGCTGACAAACGTATAGAGATTAGCCAGCTGCCTATTGGTGATGGGCTCACCTTATGTAGGCGCATTTTCTAGACAAATTAATCTTCCATTGTCATAGTGGCTGTATCTAAGTTTTAGGTTTATGATTCAGGACTACAATTTCTATTTATTAAACAATGTTATTTTAATAATAGTTAATAGTTGGTTTTAAGAGAAAGTGGTTGTAAAAATAAAAAATTGAAGATGAATAATGTAATTTATACGAAAAGACAAACATAATATAGGCTTTATGTGTTCTTTATTATTTATAATTTAAATTTTCATTTTGTTTTCTATGTTTAATCCTAAAGTCTAGAGTGGTACAGTTGTAGTTCAATAATTTTTAAAGATAGGAAAAAATGAAATGTGAAGCATTTTTAGATCAAGTTTTAATGAGCAATTTATTTGTTTGGAATACATTTTGATTGTTGAGTTGTTTGCTATGGGCATGCGGAATTATCAAAAGAGAGATAAAGATGTCAATTGGAAGTTTGTTGGTTATATGCAAGTCAAATTTGTATCAAGTGTAGATTTTATTAATGCCAAGAGTCATTTTATAATGGAGGAAGGAGTGGAAAGTAATGGTGTGAGTGTGTTAACAAAAATTCTTATCTTTTACCTTAAATTTGATAGTCATTTATGTCAAAATATTGATATTTAATAACAGATTTAATTGTTTCAAAATAAGCAAAAGATAAAATTTATGTCTCCATATATGTAGTAAATAAAACAATTTTAAAAATAAAATAAAATAGTTATCAATTGACATTTCTTGGCATTTTTTTAGATAGATGTTTTAAGATATCTATACTAGTAAATTATTTCTTGCTAAATGCTTTTAAGAATTATTTGTTGTTGAATGTTTTATTTGTTTTTCTGAAATAATTGTATCTAAAGGCATTACTAGGCAAGTCATTACCTAACTCCACACTCAAGGATTGGTATGTGTGATATAATAAAAAAATTGTTTTTAAGGCATCCAGTTTGAATGGGAAAGAGGTGAGCTTCCGACATACACTTTGACCAAAAGGATTTTATTCATTGATTTGGATGCAATAAAATAATAATTTAAGAGGTGATTTAATTTACTTGATGGATTCTATTGATGCAAAAGCTTGTGGTTAGAGAAATCATGGTTACAATGTTTAATGTTTGTTCATTTTTTAAAGTCACAGAATGTGAGTCTTAGGTGGATTGGCACATGGAATGATTGCACCATGGTAGAGGTCTATGAAATAAATCCTAGTTTTTATTCCTCTTTTTTGGGTGACCTAAAAATCTACTAAGGCATTTTATATTACGAACAACATGGGGTTTTTTATTAACATATCCCCAAAAAGGCATTGCAAAGCAAGTAGGAAATAAAAGATTTCATTGACATTAAGCATATTTTATGTTGCTAGCAAATTGTAAGAATTAAGAAAGTATGTTGGCTAAACATAGATTAAGGGTGTCTCAACTGGTGAAAGCTCAAAAATTAGATGTTAAAGGTTCTAATCCCATGTTCTCATTTTCAACTATAGGGATATAGCAAATTGTAAGAATTAAGAAAGTGTGTTGGCTTAGAACATAGATTAAGGGTAACTCAATTGGTGAAAGCTCAAAAATTAGATGTTAAAGGTTCTAATCTCATGTTCTCATTTTCAATTATAGGGAGATATGGTTTTTCAAAGAGGCATATTTGAATTCTTTGTGTTGCTTGAGATATATGATTCTACTATAATGGGTCTTTGGTTTATCAAAGATAGAAGGGTTACTTTTGTTTTAGCCATATTATTGGCCAAATGCACTCTCATTTAAAATTGTTTTTGTTTAAGGGGAAGAGAATCTTTTTTCATGTCACTCATGGAAAAGATGATTTTCTCTCCTTACACTTGTATTGTTCAAGACAAAAAAAAATTGACACTATTATTGTTGTATTTGTTAGATAAAACGAGTAGGTCAAAATGGAGGTTGGAGGGTCATTCCCTTCTTGGTTAGCTACTCAATTAGAGAATGGGTGAAATGCTTGAATAACATTGTCGGTAGAAGTAGATGGTTTACTCTTTAGTTCAATAGTGTACTTTCTAGTTTGATATTTCTATTAGTTTTGTTATGTTTTTTGGTTTCCTCTTTAAAAGCAATGATATTGAGAAGAGATATAGTATAATTATGTTATTATGTTTCCATCTCTTGATTAATAGGGGGAAAAGTAGGTCTTCATAATCAATCAACCAGTAGTTTTAATCTATTGATAGATGTTGCTTACGCTAGAGAAGTAGACACAAAGAGAAGTGAGTTAACATGTCATTAGGTAGTTGGTCCTTAGTTTAGAATGCACATGATGGGTGCGGGTACAAGGAATCATGAGGATAGTGATCATTG